>CM023481.1:117012060-117094760 GCA_013339685.2 Hyalomma asiaticum | reverse complement strand
CACCTTTGCTTTTGTTAGATTATGACTAAATGTGCAAAGAAATGGCAACTAGGGTCGTCATCGGCCGCTACACGAGAAAAGCAACTTTGCACTGCTGGCAAGTAGCAGTTTCAGATTAGCTTATACCACGATATAAGCCGCGCTTGATTGCTACATAACCAGCCAAAAGCGAAAATAGACATTTTCTTCTTACTTCGCACTTCATGACTGTGCGAAAAAAGAAAAACATTCCTGAAACCTTATACAAAGAGTGAAGGGAGACTCATAACAAAGTAAACTACGTCCCAAAGCACTTAAACGGCGAAAGTAAATGTGTAATACACGACAAAAGAACAAGAAATGAGCAAATTGTAATAAGTCAGAGTCGCATATGCATGTCACAGTTCCTAGAATGCGCGAAACTTCCTTACAGAACATGTTGAGGCAAGAGAAATTGTTTTTATCAGGATGACACTACAACAGCCATGTCTGCCTTGAAAATAAAAAAACTTCACAATTTAATACGAAGACGTACTTAACAGTTGCCGTCTGCAACAAGCCATATTCCCGGAACACACGCGTAGGCCAAGGATCGGGAGCGCGGTCGAATCTTGCACTTGGATAGAAGAGGGGAGAAGAAAGTCCCAAACCAACTTCTCGACGCAAAATACGTCAGCTGGCTTGGTGGCAGTGCACTTTCCTTCTTTTTCTTTGCAGAGGCCCTCCTGTCGTGTCTGTCTTCTCCTCGGACATACAAAAGAAAGAAGGGCACCGTACCATGAGAAAAAAATATAGAATAGACGGAGAGGACTGTAAATTCTTACAACATTTGTAGGTACACCGATTGTTAGCTATCAGGATGGCAGTAAACGAAAGAAAAATAAACGCACAGTTGAAGAGAGCAAAGATGAAAACTATTTACTAGGGTAATTAAACTGACTGAATAAAGCATAGCCACACACTTCGCACAGCCGCCGACTTCGCTCGCATGACGGACATCGCGCTCCCTTTCGCGATCAGTCAGGTGACTTTCGTTCAGTTCGTTTTCCCTCGCTTTTATTTTCGTTTTGCCTTCTTTTTTTTTTTTGCATGTGACGACTTCTCCGGCAGCTCCGGGCACTTGCGCTCATGCGCATTGTCACGAACGCACAAACACATGCGTCCACGAACACTTCTCAACGGGTTTTCAACAAGGCAGAGTGGCCCCCAGACCGAGAAAGCTTTCTTCTAGGCCGTCCAAGGAGAGATTCTTGTAAACACGGAAATATGAAGGGGGGGGGGGGGGGAGTGCACGATAACTGTCTCTCCGGAGAGGACACCTCAACCGCTACACTCAAGGGGAAGGGCATATGAAAGAAAAGGAACGAAAGAGGGAGTTCGAAGCACACGCACACACAAACACACAAGTCCCACCGAGTCAGTCCGCAGCGAATCTAGGCCGTCTAACATTCACGCAGTGAAAGAGGGGAGGGGGAAGAGAGTGACAGGGAAAGGAATAACTAAAAGGGTTTGCCAGACGTCACGTACACGGTTCTGATAAATGCTTAAATAGCATTTCCTGCAGTGTTTGTGCCCCTCCCAACACAGTCGGTATCCCCACCGCTTCCAAGGGGCGCGTGCGCGAGGAGCCAGGACGGACGACAGGGCGAGAAAAAAGAAAAAAAAAAAGAAAAAGACTGCTAGATTTTTCACATTCTGCACGGCCGTGACAAAGTGAAGAGATCGCGGTATGGCCATGGCTGCCTGAACAGCTCGCGGTGCCCACCTTTCCCACGAAGAGGCCTGGGTGCAACAGCCGGAGCCCGCAGTGGCGCCAGTCGGATATGCAGCGTTCATTGTTCGCGTCGACCTGCGAGGTTGCTTTGCCGCTGCAATATGTCAACGGCTGATGCACACACACATTCCTGGAATGCACGCAGTGGACGGAGCTCTCGGTTTGAGCGCAAGTGCTGGCAAGGGGATTCGAGGCACAACAGCGTGGAGCGAGGAATTATCCGCGAGCACAGGGACAAAAAAGGTCTACGCGAATGTCGCGGCTCGTTAAGTGTGTCAACCTTCGAACCAGCAGAAGAAAGAGCGGTTTTCGACGTGCGGTGGAACGCCGAAGTATATTGTGGAAAGTTCACTTTCCATACGGCCTCATCTTGCGAGTCTCTCCGGCCATGTTCGTCGCCACAAGAAGTTTCGAAAGCTCTTCTGAGCTACCCCCTGATGGGACTGTTCTACGAACATGTTGGACACTCGCCCCTCTTTTTCGTTTTCCCATGCATTCTTTCCTAAAGGAGCACTAAAATTGACGTCACTGCCTCGCCTGTGCTATTTTGGGAGTCACGCATATTTGCATGCAGAGAATATTGTGGTGGCATCACGGGACGTCTAGGACGGCCACCGCCCCTGCATCGACGTGGTTCAACATCGACCCCCCCCCCCCCCTTTTCTTGCTCTGCCCCCCTCGTGCCACGCTCTTCCCTCTGCCTGGTCACTGCGCGTGCTTAGACACGTTAATGCACCTGCAGCTACACTCTGTTTGAGTAGTTCCGTGCAGCGCAGCCAAGGCCATGCGACCATGACCGGAGTAGCGGCTGGAAATAAACGTTGCGGGAAGGCCTACTTACAATTTTTTTAATCGGTCGACTGATATCTCCACTTCTACAGACCCTATTTAAACACGTCACTAGAATGAGCGCATAGATGCATTCTCAAAGGCAATACAAAAGAATTGTTTAGCTCGATTCGTTACATTTTTTTTAAAGAAAAGGCATATTATCCATTTTAGTTATTAGGCCAGTTTACAAGACAGGTCCAAATAATTTGCAGGTGATAATATACAATGACGCAGCGTTTATTATACTGATTGTACAGAAAGATAACTTGATGGATACGTGACCTATAACAGAAAAACACATTTTAATACTAATATCTTTATAACGTCATTATGAATATAGCTACGGCCATAGTTTTGTGAGACTGCATGTATCTCCATAAAGACATTCTACGGGCTAAATCTCACACCCCTACGTGCAAATTTGTAGAAGCTATTCTCATCTAGCTTTAAAAACACGTGTTTCAAACAATGGCAATTCGGCCGGATATCTTACTCCTATATCTTTCTGTAACTGACCCGATTCTTCTAGTACTACTCAATTCTACATAACCGATATTGTTATTTGTTAAATCGTACAAAAATTTACTTGATTTTGACAAAAATAACACACGCACTTCAAAAAGTATACTGGTTCACTCACCGACGCAGTCGTTGTGCCTGGTATCCGTGGCTGACATTCGATCACTCCCCAACACTCGCACGACGTAGGTTCCAGCGACGCTCTGCTGTTGTCGACCACAGTATCCCTTGGTGTTCATCGCTGCTTGTAACGTTTACAAGATGCACGAAACGATTTGATTTTTTCCTAACGCGGCCGTAGGCCTGCCACTTCGCGTAAGCAACGCAACGGTTCGACTGTGCAGCTAGGATCGGCGCCATGTTAGGTTTGAGAGGCCTTGTCGGGCTGCGACGTCACTCCTCCAGCAGCCAATGAGAGCTGCCGGGCGCGGTCAGGCGGTGGTACCGGAGGATTTGCGGGTAGCTACCGGAGGGAAATACGAGCTCCGGTCGTTGTTCGCCGGAGGACAATCATGGAAAGCGCCCCGTTTCCCTCCGTGCTTCACGCGCCGGATTGAAACCGCGGCGAGGCCTCGCACGTACTCCGGCACATCCCGATGCGTCGGGAATATGGCGACGTCACAGGAGGTTAGCGGGAGTATTATCGTGCAAGACCTCCCAGCTGGGTATATTTTCGTTAACAGTGTACGTTTTTGCGTCGATTATCGTCGCTTGAACAAAATCGCGAAGAAAGACGTGTCTCACTCCCACGGATAGACGACGCCTCAGATCGACTCTACAATACAAAGCATTTTTTGTCGATGGACCTAAAAACCGGCTACTGGCTAATCGAGGTAAGAGACCGAGAGTAGACTCCCTTCATAACACTTGACGGGCTGTTCGAGTTTAAGGTCACGCCCTTTGATCTTTCCTCGGTGCCTACAACGTTCCAACCGGTTATGCGCACAGTCCTGGCAGGCTTGAATTCCAGTTTCGATGAACATAACCGGCGCCTTGAAGCAGTTCTTCAGGCAATAAAGGCCTCCGAACTTACCTTGAAGCCAGGGAAATGCCGCTTCGCAAACTTTGAGCTCTTGTTTCTGGGCCACGGTATTAGCAAGTCTGGAGTACGCCCTGATCCGCAGGTAACAGCTGCAATCACCGACTTTCCTCCGCCAACCGACAAAAAGGCAGTACGCAGATTTTTTGGGCTCCGCGCTTATAACAGGCGCTTCGTCAAGGACTTTTCGCGGATCGCCGAGCCACTGACGTATCTCACGAAGGCCGACATGGAGTTCCAATGGGAAACGCCGCAAGTCGAGGGATTCCAAGAACTAAAGCGACGCCTGCAAACGCCGCCAATACTCACGCACTTCGAAGAAAAAGCGGATACCGAAATCCACACCGACGCAAGCAGCGTAGGGCTGGGCGCCGTGCTTGTCAAGAGGTCTGACGGATTTTAAAGGGTTATCAGTTACGCAAGCCGGTCACTCTTGAAGGCGGAAACGAATTATTCCACCACAGAAAAGTGCCATCATCTGGGCTACATCAAAGTTTCGCCCCTACCTGTACGGCAGGCCTTTGAAAGTCGTGAGTGCCTACCTGAAAGGTTTATTCATCCCTTGATGTGAATTTGAATATTCCGAAGGTAATTTTGTGATACGAAATAATTTAGTAAGAAGAAAAATGTCAATAAAGCAATGGTAAAGATGATAATGGAGTAAGTAATTAGGATCTCTAAACATAACAAGCAAAACGATTCGAATCCGTAATGAACTTCTGTACAGCAAGGCATAAAGACAGCGCGAATTCAATGAGCGAAGAAGAAGAAGACCCTTGAAGAGACTCATGTCTGTGTCGCGGTCCTCGAAATCTTCGCACTCGTCCGCGATCTCCGCACTTCTGGAACCGTCGGAAACCAATGTGACTGCCACAGGGCCTGTCAACGTGGCCGTTTCCGAACACTCCGAGAAAACAAGGCGAAAGTTTCCTGGCAGCTCGCTAAGCTCCAAGGCCCGTAAGCACCAGCGACGCAAGAGACTGCATACCACTGACTTACCTGATCACGGAAAGGAAGGAGCCGTAAGTACATCGCGATCAGTATCAAGCATACCTGAATTGGGCGGTTATTTAACGCACGCGTATAAAGACGCAATGACGTTATCATATGTTGACTACATGAGCTTGCTACTTTTTACCACTTTTTACGCAAATAGCAAGGCCTCTTTACAAGAAAGAAAGAAAATGCATTATGTTAAAAACGCACCAAATTTATGCTACTATAACGAGCGATCTTATGTTTCTTCTTAACATTCTTGTTCTCTTTGTTGTTCTCTTTGTTGTTGTTCTCTTTCTTTTTTTTTTCAAAATCATGAAGCATCCAAGTATACTGCCAAAGAAATTTTTTGGAACAAATGGAATTTTGCAAATAAGTTGGTATCACTTGCAACCTAGGTTAACTTTTTAACTACTGTTGTATGTGTACATATGATGTGTTTGAGCTCACTATGATATACATTCAGGTCGTCTAGATCGGACACCAACAGCATCAACTAAAATATTAAAAGTTGATAAGACGCTGCTGAGGCAATGCACTTTACAATCTAAATTGCGGAGTGCCACGGGAAGCAGGCTAGGATTTAAACTCTGTCCGAGAAAGATTGCGCTGTAGTTGGCACCTTTGTTTTACAGCGCAAGCTGTTATGACATTACAACAAGGGCCGTTTTCGGCGCCGTAGTTGTCCGCCGCCGTCGCCGCCGCCGGTGTCCGCAACCACTATCGAGCTAACTTTAGAAAAAGAAACAACGAGGACCAAGGAGGATTCGAACCCACGTCCTTCTGCGTGGCAGTCGAGCATTCTACCAGTGAGCTACGCCCATGGTTCGAAAACCATCGCTAAAGTACCTGCTGCCGACGAATCGCATTAACAGATGTAATGTTACGTTGCAGAATAGCAATACGCCGCTACGCGTCGCGGGAAGTGGATTGCATAACGAATGCGAGAAATCATTCGAAAGAACACAAAAGTCCATACTTTGTAGATCTGCACCAATTACAGAAGCATCGTGAACATCGTCATTATAAAACGACCGACCTTCTTCAAGTTTTCCGTCATCATTATTACGAAGCGCTGCCTCGTGAGGCAGCTTAGTCGTATCGTACCATGGGTCACGCGACAGGCGACGTGCGCAGCCCCGACAGCAGCCTGACTTGCCTCTTCGATATTGGCCGTGAGGCCTACCAATGCAGTTGTCGGCGCTGCGATCGCTTTGACGTCATAGGTAGGATGCCCCTTCCTACCTTCCTCGTTGCGCTGCGCAGCTCCCTTGTACAACGCCACGTGCGGGTCAAATCGCGCATTCTAAATGCTTTGTAGTCTCAATACTCAGCATGGAACGTTCGCTTCTGGGAATGTCAAGTTCATTATCGGTTTGCAGAGCGATATTCGACCACCGTTCACCATGTGTTAGCTTTAAAAATAAGGTGTAATGCCTAAAATTTCATGAGGTACCTGTTTTCATTCGTGAATTTCTTATCTCTGCGTCTGAAAAGACATGTGGTTATATGAACAGCGTAATCTTTTCATAGACATTTGCTTTCCAACCAATTAACACACTGTTCTCATTAATTCTAGTTCCTCCATTTTTTCCATCATGCTAAGTAATATTTCTGTCTCTGCGATTCAGTTTTACTATAATTGGCATGTACAGAACGAGCTCGCGACACTATTTGCTGGTCATAGCTGAA
The DNA here is from genome assembly GCA_013339685.2 of Hyalomma asiaticum. Classification (NCBI taxonomy): domain Eukaryota; kingdom Metazoa; phylum Arthropoda; class Arachnida; order Ixodida; family Ixodidae; genus Hyalomma; species Hyalomma asiaticum. The sequence goes on along the minus strand of CM023481.1, from coordinate 117,087,930 downwards.
GTTTTTAGAAGTGCTGCCCAAATTAGCCTCCTCATGTTAATTGTCGCTTTTTTACACCAAACTAATTGACGTGGTTGGGCATGTAAGCAAATCTTCCCTGGAAAAGCATCCGCGTATTTTCGGACTGCTTGTTAATAAAGTTCTTGATACTGGAGAATGGCAGGCTAACTGTAAACGAACAAAACAAGAAAATAATAGGCCAAGTTAGCGCTAAGTCGCACACGGCACCGCAGCTGGTCAATTTGAAGTTGGACATGGTTTTTATATGGCCTTGCTAGGTCTCACTTCGCTACCAATTTAGCCGTAGCGCAGTCGGGCTTGTCCCAATCAGTCTTAACTTAATTAAGCTAGCAATAATTATCATTGGGTTAATTAGGCTGGTCAATTTGAAATACATAGCATCATGCTTCGCCTAATTGGGCATGACTCAGTCAGCCTAACTAGGTTCGGCTTAGTTTCCTGTCAAATTGGCCTGGGATAATTAGCGAAAAATAATTCGGCTTTGCTTAATTAGTCGGTCTACGCCGGACTTGGTTTCATTGTCCTTAAGAATATTAGGCTAGAGTTAATTATAATTACCCTGGTCAGACATTGCTTTATTTTAATATTAGGCTAATAAGGCTTGGTTTAGTTTAATTTAATCGGTATAATTAGTTTAACTTAAATGTGCTAGTCTGAGTAGTATTAACTTTATCAGGCTTGGATTCATTAGTATTACTTTAATGGGGGCTTGCACTAATCAGTCTTAGCTTAATTAGTCGCGAATATGCGTAGCTTATTTGGCTCTATGACCAGCTCATGAAAAAAGTAAACCTATCTACCGTAATGAAAACGGCGGTGATTGCTAAGCCAGCACTCCTAAGCATGCTTGATAACGCGCGAGTCCGCCGATCATCCCCATATGCTGCCGACAGTGCACGCGGGCGGCTCGCATGGACGGTGGTATTCTGCCATACCCTGATACGGTGGCACATTTTTTTTTCGCTGTTTCCCGATAACTTAATTGCATTCGTTCAACACAGGATATGAGAATGGGACGTCAGGAGTATTCCATAATGAATAATCAGCGTGTCTAGCAGTTGCATAGCCTCATACGGCGTTGGCTATGGCTCAGATAGCAACTACCTATGGGGATGGTGCACTTGTAACTCTCCGCCGACGGGAGCGCCATCGCGGCGGCCCGCTCGTCGTTGGGGTGATATAAGCTCTGCTCGCAGGGCTGGCGGTAGCTTTAGGACCGAGTTATTCGCGTTTTCCTGCGGTTTTTCGTTTCTTCCAAAGGCCGTCGTACTACGGCTCGGTGTTCAGCAACAAGATTTGTTTGTCCTCGGCCGTAACAATACTTATGTCGGATCACCAGGGACAAATATTTATAGCCTCCAGAAAGGTCAATGCTGAAGGAAAAGCGACGGCCGCTCGCGCGCGTGCTTTCCGTCGACGCTCTGTACTCAGCAGACGACACCTGTTGCTAGTTTGCAATGCAACGAGTATTCTGTCCCCCGGCATTCTGCGTGGAGTACGTGAAAGGTGGGTTGTCAAAGGAAGGGAGTTGGTGCGCGCGTTCCGGCGACGCTCTTCTAGCAGACATGTGTTGTCAATTTGCAATGCTTCGCGCTGTTTTTAACGCGCCGCTTGTGTCGAATACCAGGCTGCGACACGCAGAGCCGTGTAGACTAAGGCACTCCGTACATTTTGTTCGCGGCCCGCGCTGCTGCCCTTTTCATCTTTTTTTTTTCTTTTTCTTTTTTCCTAGAGCCCCGTCACGCATTTGGATGGTTTGGTCTTTCCTTTCGTTGGTACTCCTATCAGAACAAGAATCGCCGTCAATCTACTGGAGAGCCTCTTGCAAAAAAAAAAAAAAATAGAAGAAGGAAAGAAAGAAGGAAAGCTCGTTAAAAAACGGACAGACGCCGCACGAAGGAGTTGAGGCACCGGATAACAAAAGCCACTCAAAGGCATCCTGCTGTTTTCTTTCCTGTCGTGTTTCTCTTTCTTTCTTTCTTTTTGGTTTCTAACAGAATCTTTCAAAACGAGCTGGAACCGTATTGCTTAGTTCAGCTTTCATTATGTAGAAATAAACAAATGGATGTACATTGTCGACGCTTCCTGGCACCTGCCCCGCGTTTTCTCCCTTAGTGTAAGATTAACGGAAATAAACAGATGAGCTCTTGCAGTCCGTGGCTTCACAGCTTCTCTTTCCAAAACGCGCACACAAGCACTGTGCTCACACGTGAAAGATACAGCTACAGACGTTCACTGCTTCAGTGTGGTGCCTTTTATGGGACTTATATATTGATAACAGTGTATACATACCGATAAAAATAATTACAAATTAGCAAGGATCCAAAAAAAAATCACTTTTGCTTTCCAGCCTAGCAATCTTAGTACTTTCGGAATATTTTGACTCCCGCGTTTGGGAGACACATCGGCCTGTCATCACGCTTCCGTCCGCAGACACACTTTCTATAACTTGATGCACATGGCCTGCCTCGTATAAAAGTTTTCTTTTAGCAATATTACCCCTACGGAAGAAATTTTCCAAACCTTCTACGGTCTTAAAACCAGTAAGAAGCTGCCGCGGAACAGAAGCAGACGACGCCACCCCCGCACAAGCAGGTGCTCACGCGGTGCGGGAGGGAGCATTATCACCCCAGCGACGCGGGAGCGGCCGCATTGGCGCTGAACGCAGGGGGCGACGGTGGAGCCGCCTGGCCTTGTGCACCATCCCCATACACGGTGGCATCACCGGGGGCACGGATTCGTCGGTTGGGGCGGTCACGAGAGCACGGGGAAGCGCTCGCGGTGCACACGACAAAGAACCGCGGTGACATAAACGCAGGAAATGTGAAGTTGCAGCAGACGACAAAACCCCGCATCCTATGAGTGACGTCAAAGCGTAGGTGGCGCGACAGTATGTCCTCGAGGCCAATACCTGACGGCCCGATCACTTGGCCGAATCCCGAAATGTTTACAATGGCCCCTAGGAAGGTCGCTCCACCATCTTACGGTGTCACTGTGTTGCGATTCCGCGCATGTCTGGGTTTTTTAACACGAAAGTGTTTTATGCCGGCGTCCATCAAGAAATCTTGACGTACTTCCGTAACGGAAGTAGATATCTGAAAAATAAACGCGTATATTTGATAGAAAGAGTTCCACGCGCTGGGATTCGAACCCACAACCAGTGAGGGTGCTACGGTATGAGCTGGAAGCGCTACCACCACACCACCGACCGCCTTGCAAAATGGAGGAAAAAAAACCTGCCTTGTATTTATCTGCACTGGTTTGCAATTAGCATCTAATTTATGTCTGGTTAAAGTAAGGACATTTAATAAGCAAAATTGCTCCTAAATTAACATAGCCTCCATTTCACTGCACTCTTGGTTCTCAGAGGTGGCAACGCCGCCTAGGAACGATGGAGCGAAGTCGTAAATTGCCGTGTTAATATGCACGCCGGCAGTTAGCGCTTCAGTGGTCTCGATACCTCTACCGCCGCGCAGGCTCCGGCGTCCTTCTAGGTCTTCCGGCGCGTTGCTTCAACCACGGACGCTACACAATTTGTCTCGTGCGGCATATATGATAGCCAGTTGCGTTGCGACGCGCTCTACTCCAGGAACGCGAAGACGCTCCCCTACAAGCAAATGATGCGCCTTTCGCGCAGCGACGTGTGCACTCTCAAAGCGATCCGCTGACAAAACAGTTCAGTTTCGCTTGCAAGGTTTCATCATAGGTAAAACAAGTTCTGTCCATGGTTTCACCGTTTGCGAACGCTCCTGGTTTATGGCAGGTTTACGCAGGGCCCTGGCGTCTTCAGTGCAGCGTGTCCGGACAAATGTGAGTCGTTCGAGAGCTTTCGCTTGTGTGCAACTATCGAGGATCCCTGTCAGTGTTGTACGGAACGCCGTTCCAAGGAACGACGTTCCTGGAACTAGTTTTTTTTTTGGAGGAACGAAGGAACGCCATCGTTACTTTAAAGGTTGGTGGAGCTGTAACGGTAATGCGTTACATTTAAATGTAACTTCAGAGGGAACGACATTCCTTCTGTAAACGTTCCACAGGCGTTCCACATGCAAAGCGGATAGGCCGGGCTGCAACCGCCGAGGCCGAGCCTCGAGTCCCCGCTTCCCTGTTAGTAGTCTCCTTCACTCAAAATAAACCCACACGCAAAATGCCATTCCTTTACTCTTCCTCCTCGAGGCTTCGACGAGGGCGAAGCTTCTCTTTCGCCAGTGTAGGCACGCCACATGTGTATTTCGTTACTCCCTCACGGTGGCCGCACCCTGTGGCTGTACGAAAAGTTTCCGGCTGTCTACGGCAACGCAGGCCGAACCGCAGCCAGCCGTGAAATTCCTTTCGTCCCTTCAGATCCCGCCGCCAAGGCTCCCTTCGAACTAAGACACTTTCAACGCTCGCTTTGCTCAGTGCATAAGTTCTGAGAATGCGGTTACGGCTCACACGTCTGGGCCTCGACGTGAATGGCATTTTTTACGCAGGAGACCGTTGGACAAAGCAGACGAGCAGCGGCAAATGTTACACTACGGAGGTTATAGTTGCACCCTGTTGTGAAGTCAAGATAACGTGTCGCCCCGCCTCGGTGGCCTAGTGGTTATGGTACTCGGCTGCTGATCCGAAGGTCGCGGGATCAAATCCCGGCCGCGGCGGCTGCATTTCGTTGGAGGCGAAATTTTGAGACCATGTGCTGTGCGATGTCAGTGAACGTTAAAGAACCCCAGGTTGTCGAAATTTCCGGAGACCTTCACTATGGCGTCTCTCATAATCAGAGCTGGTTTTGGGACGTTAAACCCCACAAATCAATCAAGATAACGTGACGTGGCTAGCAGGCAGGCAGGGTCTCGATCAACGTAGCTGTGTGCGGGCTAGCGACACTTAGCAGCCGGAAACGTAAACCACGAGAGTTTGGAGAGCAACACTACAGGGCCAGCCAACACGACCGAGTGGGCTGGGGCCTGTTAACAAAAGGGCGGCGCGGTCTCTTGTCAAACATCCAAGTGAAGATGGCTGAGAAGACATCGGCTGCTGTGTTTCCACGGACGCTCCCGGCTTGCTTGAGTGGCGGATTGTAGGATTCTCCGAAAGTCGTGTAGCAAGCGTCCGTTCCAACGCGGCCTACTCTACTCGACACGCTGCCGGCCTCTGTTGATGGGGCGACAACGTCCGCCGAAAACGGGAAAACTTGGCCCTCCTGTTGTGACGAAAGGGGTGGACGAAAGGGCCGTAGTTATGGCGAAACAACTCTCAGGCGCCAGCAGGGGCGCAGGAAAGCGCGCGCAACGACAGCAACGACGTGGGGAGGGATAGCAGTCTTTCGCTTTATTTGAGCCAGTCTGAACAGCAAGGAAGGGTCGTTCTGAAGGCTGGACACACTGTAGAGATCTTTCACTTGGCATTCGAAAATCACGTACCACCACCTTGCCTCGTGTTCCATGTAGATTCTGTTACAATGAGTGCCGATGTGGATCGTGGCCATGGCTACCACCGATGTTTCAACCGACTGAACACAACATCGCACGCCTGTGTTTAGCCCAATGTATGACTTGTGCTTCATCAAACAATACAAGTGGAATGTCGAAAAAATCGGCGAGAAACTTAAAGAAGCACGGGCAGGTATGGTTTATTTAATGTTCTTTCCTATTCGCTTAACGAAAAGACAGCTTTGTGTTCCAAGTGTAAATCGGTCCATTTGTTACTTTCTTGTTCACATTAGGTATGATTTCTACTATGTCTTGATCTCATAAGAACTAGAGCCACGCTTAGTAGCACATGCGCAAGTTTTTCCTACTTGGGTTGTGCTGTTGTGCTGCTGCGAACTTTTCATGCGTAACATACGTCATTTTTGCTTGCAGACATCATTTATTGGTTGGTGTCCGATGAAATGATGCACGCGATTTATTTATTTATTTATTTATTTATTTATTCCCCACATATCGATGTCATTTCGCCATTGCATGAGAGTGGGGCTGCTGTACAAATTGAACAGACAAAGCGTACTCCTTAGGACGCCATAAGAAAAAAAAATATTCCCATGTTATATAAGTCATCTGTAAGCTCATCAACTGATCATGCAGTTTGAATTCTTCACACCGACACACTCTGCGCACCACGATAAATAAGAGCGAAAGAACAGTATCACAAATGCTTTAAAATTGTGAGAAGTAAGCAAAATAATATATTCAGAACTGTCAATTAGACTACTAAACCACTAAAAAGGCTACAAATATTGAGGGAAGAAGTCTAGGGCAGGAAATGATGACGACATATCGGGAAATCTTGTTCCAGTATTTATAGGCGCGGGTGAAGCACAAGCTATTATATGCCAATGTAAATCGACAGGCCTACAGTATTTATAGCTTTTAGTGTTAAATGCGGGCTAGCTACTCACAGGTATTGGTGAATTCGAGTGACTTCCTATTTGCACATCTGAGGTGCACTATTCTGACTGCTCATTGGAAGACCCATTATGTGTTATTATGTGTTGCACTTGTAATAGACTAGAATCAAAGTCGCTGTGAACATGTCGTGACTACGTTCGGTGCTCCCTGAAAGCATGTCTAGAGGCATTTATTTTAATATTTTTTATCTCCAGATAATCTGCTGCCGGTAAAGTTCAAGTTCACGCAATGTACGTAGCTCGAAGTGAATTTAGAGTATTTAAGTCACTTAATTTCAGCTCACAATTTTCCGACACTATTTGAATCTTAAAAATCAAATGTAACGTAAATGTAACGACACGTTCCAATTTCCGAAATGTAACTGGAACGCGTTCCTTTCTGATTAAAGGAACTTGTAACGGGAACTCGTTACAAAATTGGGAAGGAACGAGGAACGAGCTTTCGTTCCTCTTTTGGAGGAACGTGTGCAACACTGATCCCTGTACAGTGTGGAGGTGCAGCCGATGTGTACGTGCAAGGGGTTCACATGTGCATAGCATCCGACCCACCTCCCGCCCCTCGATTCGTTTCGTTTCTGGAACGGCTGGAACAGCTCTCCCATAGAGTAGGGTGCATTATTGACCTAAATCGCTTACATGTGTTCTAAGCACATTGCTGCTTATGCGCGAAGACAGGTTTCACTTTCGTGTTAGTATATACTGATTCCAATGACAGAGGGATCAAACGCATTTTTTTTTGTTGTCAGCTGTGCATGTGAAGCACGATCCATAAAACGTTACTAGTGCCTAAATTAAAATCTAGGCATATTAGTAAATCGCGCTCGAATTATCCTCTGTTGTCAGTGACTGGTTGTAAGTTCGGCGGTGAAGTTAATGAAGCCGTGTTTTGTAAATATTGACCGTTGGTGATTCTTTCATAGGGAAATTCTTTAATATGTCTTCATCGTACTTACTCACACACATTGAGCAGGAACGATGGGCAGATATGGAAATTTGAGACATCACAGACAACGGTGGTTTTGACGTGCCATTTAATCTGTTTGCTTTTTAAGCAGACTGCCAACACAGTAGCCTTAACAATCTCTGCAAGTAACATTGGGCATGGGTTGCTATGGTCGGCTGGTACTACTTGCAGCAGTCAAATCCACCTTCGATCGGCGGAAGCGCAAATTCCAACGCGAAGAAACTCAGCCTATAAATACTGATCATCAAATAAGATGACGTTCATACTATATAGCATAATGCTTAAACGAACATACCAGGGCCAACATATAAATTTCTTCTGTCGCAAGCGCTGTTAGCCACTGGTCAGCCACCTCATAATAAATTTTATGATTATTCGACAGAATTTTTTCTGATAAGAATTATAGCTTATGAGCCCTATTTAAAATATGATCGCAGATTATTTCTTCAAGCTTATCTTGAAACTTGGGCTAATTTCATTTCTCACGTTGTCCAGAGGTACACAGAGGGGTAATAAACGGTGCGTTTCATGAATTTGCAGTAATATTTCCTAGAAAAAATAAACCCATATGTTGAAGTACTTTGTCCCGTGTTCGGGTAAAAATTTATCAAGATCCAGATGACGAGTACTGTTGTGGGCTGTCAGTGAGTTGTACTATAAATGAGTCCCTGGCAGATAAGCTAGCGTCATGACCATACCTGAGAAAGTGTCGAACAATGAATGTCGCTGTAAGAGGGGAATAAAAAAAAAGGTGGGGTATGTCGAAAAGGAGCCTTGTGCTGACTCAGGGAAACGTTGACCGCTCAGCTGGGTTGGTCTACTGGTCATAGTGCTCGGTTGCTAATCTAAGAAAGGGCGGGTTCGATTCCGGCCGCTGCAGTCGCATTTTCGATGGAGGCGAAAATGTCAGAGGCCCGTGTGCTGTGCGCCGTCAGTGCACGTTAAGGAAACCCAGGAGGTAAAAATTTCCAGAGCCTATTACTACGGTCTTTCTCTTCTTTCCATCTTTTTCATTCCACTTGCCCTACCCCCCCCCCCCCACCCCTTCCATTTTTCCTACGTCCTATCCTAACCCGAACCACGATTAAACGTTGGCTCCATTCACATTCTCTCTTCAATACTTTTTCAGCCCCGGAAGTCTTCTATTTACCCCAGAACTCCCGTCTTCTCGTAGTGTTTCGTTGTGATCCCTCGTGAAATCTTCACGCTATAAACCCGTACTGCATCACAGATTTCGGTGGCGGTGTAGTCACGCAAAATACCCGGCGGCGAGCGCACTTCTTTCTTCTCTTGCGCGCGGGTTTGCCGCGCTCTATTCTAGTGTCCCCTACACAGCAGTGCAAAAGCAATGCGCATTGAAGCATTTTTGAAGAATTTAAGTGGGACACCAGGCGCTTCCTATGAAGTTGCGGGCGAAGCTAATACGCTGGAATAGCAAAAAAAAAAGAAAAAAGAGAGAAGACGCGGGTGCTTTAACCCGGGCCTCATTCTCCAAAGGCCTAAGTCTCGCAACCGTCGAACTATATATCCACGCTTGTAAGATGTGACCATATGTGAACCTCATGGATAGATTGGGTATTTTGCCGCCGTGCTTGGGAGTATCGAAGGGCGCGAAACGGAAACAGCAGCGAAAAAGAGAGAGAGGAAAGAAAGAAAGAAAGAAAAGAATGAAAAAAGACAAGAAAAGAAATAAGTAAGAAAAGGAAACAATGAATGAAACAAGGACAGAAAAGGAATGAAAGAAACAAGGAAAATAAATGAAGAAGAAATAAAGCTATTAGGAGAACACAGGGCAAGCTTCGTTTATCTCAAGGGTTGGTGCTCTTTCGTTTCGCTTAGAACGAACATGTACAGCGTGCTGCATGACCTGGAGAGCCATGACCACATTTAGCTTTTGTTTTAAATTTACCTGATGAATATACTGCAAAGCGTTCAAGCTTCTTTCTACAGCCAAGCTGTACTAGCTCGAGATAGAATGTTTGCCGTGACCTGAAAACTCGGCATACCGGCTATGCGCCCCAGGGGTACTAAAAAAAGTCTCACTGTCCTCTCTGCTTAAACTGAAACAGTGCTCCTTCGCACTTAACACTTCGACTAGCAAATTAGAACGCTTCAGCTGCAACATACTGTACGCTTCTTTCGAGTCCTTTATGCTAACATAGCAAGTACGCTAGCTAGGTTCGAGTGGGAATCGAACCAGGCCGGCTGCGTGCGAGGCGGATGTTTTGTTAAAGAGCCGCACCAGCGGCTGACGTAGCCTCGGAAAAAGCCCCTATACGTGGTGAATAGCAAAGCCTACCTATGTGATCCGAAGGTCGCGGGATCGAATACCGGCCGCGGCGGCTGCATTTCGTTGGAGGTGAAATGTTGAGGCCCGTGTACTGTGCGATGTCAGTGCACTTTAATGAACCCCAGTTGGTCACAATTTCTGGAGCCCTCCAGTATACGGCGTCTCTTATAATCGTATCGTAGTTTTGGGACGTAAAAGCCCAGAAATCAATGCATATCCATGTATGCTGTGGTACAGCAAGGAGGTGAGAAAGGGAGCTGAGGCTGAGGAGGAACAAGAAAAGAAGGAGGGCTGAGAGTAAAACATGGTATATAGCCTAGGCTGACGGTAACCGCGGACCGCCGAGCCCGCCGCTTTGGAGCCGGTCGGCGTTCCGCGCATGGCGTTATACTACATATAGTGTAGTATAACGCCATGCGCAGAATGCCGACAGGCTCTAAAGCGTAGGCGGGCTCGGCGGTCCGCTGTTACCGTCAGCCTACTGCACGCGCTGTCGTTATTGCGTTATACTGTAGCCTCGTTATTGCGTTATTACGTTATTGCGTTATTGCGTTATACTGTAGCCATGCGTCATGTAGTATAACGCATGGAGTTATACTACATATAGTGTAGTATAACGCCATGCGCAGAATGCCGACCGGCTCTAAAGCGTAGGCGGGCTCGGCGGTCCGCTGTTACCGTCAGCATATACTGCACGCGCTGTCGTTATTGCGTTATACTGTAGCCTCGTTATTGCGTTATTGCGGTATTGCGTTATACTGTAGCCATGCGTTATGTAGTATAACGCCATGCGCAGAATTCCGACCGGCTCTAAAGCGTAGGCGGGCTCGGCGGTCCGCTGTTACCGTCAGCCTACTGCACGCGCTGTCGTTATTGCGTTATACTGTAGCCTCGTTATTGCGTTATTGCGGTATTGCGTTATACTGTAGCCATGCGTTATGTAGTATAACGCATGGTGTTATACTACATATAGTGTGGTATAACGCCACGCGCAGAACGCCGACCGGCTCCAAAGCGTAGGCGTGCTCGGCGGTCCGCTGTTACCGTCAGCCTACTGCACGCGCTGTCGTTATTGTGTTGTTCCTCTTGCTTGACGCTTCTATCAGCTTTCAGCGAACATTTAAAGATAATTGTGATAATTGTGCTAATTGGTTGGCTTATATAACGCGCACTTATACTAATGATAAAACACGCCAGGAAGAGGAAAGTTTTTTTGGTAGTGCTTTGCAAACAAGAGCGACAGCGCGGCTGTCCGGCGCAGAGAATAAGCAATCGAGCGTTCTTTAATGCGTTTCTACTTTCTTGAGTGAGCTCTTCTGCGTTGAAACCTCTTGTACAGCCTCAAAATAAAACACACATTAAATTCTGCCTGCGTATGAGACGTGCGGTACTGATTATAAGAAAAGAAAATGCGATTAGACGCTTTAAAGAAAAAAGGTCTTATAAAAGGTAACAGTTGACGGCATCTTCAGAAAAGTGTCACTGCACCCCCCCCCCCCCCCTCTCCCCTAAGGCTTTGCACGTAATAAGCTGTTCCCCTACGTATCGTCCGCACTGAAATTCGACCTTCAGCGCAGGATGTTTGGGTACGCTCGCCTCAACTATCTGCCTGTTGGCTATTAAATATGGCACATTAAAGGTTGTACAGCAACAGGTTGGCTATTATAACCTGGCAATAAAGTCGCTTCATAGGGAATTAGCGTCGCTTTGAATATTTCTTCATGTTATTTCACGGCAGTGGGAAATACCTGTTCTCCGAAGGTTTCGTGCCTGCAACTCACGCATGTTCACTTAACCTAAAGCTGCTACATGTGTCATGCGTTGCGGTTGGTTTTTAAACCTTCATGTTTTATTATATTTCTGCTTGTGGTGCGGTAGCGAGCGCATGTTTTCGTTCTATTCGTTTGCATAAGTGGGTAAATTTGGGATGTAGCTCAGTCGTAGTTTTGTCTCTGCTTTGAAAATGGCGTCATTAAGCGCGTGATGTACGCAATATTTAATACCAGGCTTTGCATTTGGTTTCAAGCTGCTAATAAAGCGTCAGTGTAACTCTTAACTATACTGCTTCGTTCTTGCACGCTTTCGTAATCTAGTGAATCCAGTAGAGAGGATGGAATGGTTTTAGTATTCTTCCTTTGGAAACTTAATTACCATGCATTTAATTTGAAGACAACAAGCCTGGACTTCAACAGTACGCCAACGAGTACAAAAATAATGACAATGATGGCGCTGCATTTATTTCTCACACTCGAGGCCCTATATCAGGCTATAGAACAGGCGTTTTAATTCTGCATTTGGGCGCGACGGTCTTACTAAAGCACCAGTGGTGGTTATACAGAAAATGACCCTTCGCATGGAAGCAAGTTTTTGGGTCTTGCCTCTTGTGATATCCCTATCGCCTGCTCCCGTGAAGCCATTGAAAGGCTTTGCTTGTCTAACGATGGAATACTGGAAATCTATTGTGCGCAGATAGTAGCAGGACGCATGCTTAGAAGCGATGAACATCTTAATATTATGCGTTCCTTTGCTCGAGTTTGTCCTGGTGGTTTGGAAGCTCCACTGTCGCTGGCCTTTTAAGCGGCCCCAGATCTATACGGACCATTCACGGGCGCGACGGGCATGCCTCGGCCCACCGTAAAAGTACGCGGCATGGCGACGAAGCAGGTGTGTGCTTTAAAAGCTTTCGTTAACAAAGTTAACAAATGAAGACATTTGCGTCTGAGGCGTGATTATAGCTCGTAATAATTACAATGAGCTCCACTTCATGGCAAATGTTGATACTCTTCAGCGGCAAACATTTGGGGCGTATGGGGTGCCCCCAGGCAGCTCTGACATCAGATGCACGTCCACTGACACCGCTAACATAAAGCGTAATACTACCGGTAATACGCAAGGCGACTGCTTTGCGTACGCTGTCATCGGAAGAACAACGATCGAAGGTACACACAAACGGCGAATCGCGCGCATGCACCGCCGCCATGCGTGCAGTGTAAGCGGGCGTCTCCGGAACGAGGCCCGCCGGTGGTTCCGGCGGCCGCCACTATAAGCGCTGCGCATGGCGTGTAGCAAATGGGTGGGAAAGGAAATTGATGGTGGGAAGGAGGGTTGTGAGAATGAGAAAGAGGTAAATGAGGAGTGGGGGAAGGTAAACAATAGCATACCAATGTGTTCCCCAAGGATGTGCGGAAGGGAAGTGAGGATGAGCAGGAGGAAAAGGAGGAGGGTAAGGCCATCAGCGCCGCATTACAGTAGGACAAGTGGGTGGGAAAGGGAGGTGAAGAGGAGTGGTGTGAGAGGAAAACGGAAGCGATGAGGGGAGAGGGTAAAGCCCCAATATATTGCGGTATAGCTTATAGGTGGGAAACGGAAGGGAAGGTGAGGATGGGAAAAGCAGGAGGCAAAGGCCACCAGCCACCAGCTACGCTTTGACATAGCCTTTCGCAGCTGTCGCGAGCCGCCCACAGTCTTTTTTCCGAATGAAAATATAACAGATGGCGTTTAGCCCAGCTGTGTTGATGCCGCACAAGCAATTTGTCCGGGCTGAAGCATGCCGTATTCTTTACGCGCTGTCATGTCCTTTTCACAGTGCACGAAATGACAGGGATGATCGGTATTCAGACCGGAGCTCGAGGATTACGGAACTGACCGTACTCTGCGTAGACGCATAGACTGGGCTCCCTTTTTACGTGTTTTTAATCTTGTTACGTATAGTCTTTAGACATAGCACTGTCGCGTTGACCAAGTGGTGCCTTGAAAGCGACTAATACGTCGCCATCCCAGCCTTCATGGACTGGGCATTAAAATATGAGCTGTCTGCTACAGCGAAAGCGCTTCCCCAATACGGACCCAAGTTTAAAGGTTGTTCTACTACCTTGTTTTCGCAGTATTATTTACCTGGAAAACTATATATAGCGACTTTAAACGCCACATAAGTCGAGGAAGCAAAACAAAACAAAACAAAAAAGAAAATTTCCGGTATCGTTTCGATGCGCTGCAATTTGCAAATGTAGCTATTATATTGTCGGACATCGTGTTTGAGGCAAGTGCAGCAGCGTGTGTCTTTCCCCGCCGCCAAAACTTACAACCTGAGAAAACGATGAAGTGCGTGCAGGATCAGATTCAGCTACTGTGAGGACGAAATGTCAAATACGCAAAGCTCACTTAAATTGGGGCGTTTCTCTCTGTTTACATTCTCATGTGAGCGCGCTCGCTTCTGGTGCGTTGAACCATCCTATCAAGGCACTTACGGGCCTCTGGTTTCTCGTGCATCTATCATGAGCGACAATTAACTCACGGCAGCGCCTGTCTAGAATCACGAATGTCATGGAGCTACACGGTGCGCACGGTTTCTCTGGCACGCATGTTGAAATTGTTTTTGAAATTTTAAATCCTGCGCGCATGATGTTGCGTACCACTCACCCATTTCTGCTAAGCTTGAAGAGGCGGGCAGGCGGGCACAATCTACCCCACTTGACTGACACAAGCACACCACTGAATCACATCCTGATTTTGGCCCGTAAGACATAGGAAATCGTTATTCATACATTCTAATTTCGGTCATGGCGCGAGGGATGGTCGAACGAACCACGGGGCGGTAGCTACATCCAGCAATCTTAATACATGGCTCCGAAATTTCAGAGACGCCTGTTGTCCGCAACGAATCAACGATTGATATTTCAGCGCGGTGTGTTAGCCCTACTTAAATGATGCTGAACCAAGCTTCATACCACGACGCGCGACGCATGAAAAGCACAAAAACAAAAGGAAACGCAGCGAAATGCCTGTTAGGCTCGCTGCATTCAGTCTTCCTCTGGCTGCGCAGCGTGTGCCGGTCGCGGGAAAGAAACGAACTGGGTTATATTATAGAACCGTCCGCTAAAGTCGTTTTACATCTCACAACAGAGACCGCATGGAAGACAGCTTGATTAATTATGAAAACCACTAAGATCGAAAGTTGGCACTTAATTAGTGGAAATTTCTGGCATCTTAGTGTAGCTGTGGCGTTGTTGACAACGTCACTGTACGCGCCATTGTTGTATTCGCTTTCGTTTCTTTCACGAGAAGTAGCAGGAAACACTTGGACCTTTGAAGAACTGTGCCTGCTTTGCTTTTATAAGGAATCATGGATTGACACCCAACTGGAAGCAACGTGTGTATCGGTTGCATTGCTTACAGGATGACATAGTGGATAATGCGTTGGCTGGCGGGGCGGAAGAAACAGCAATGACAACAGAGCGGACGTCACTGCCCGGTGATGAACACCAGAGTAAAACTACCAGCTCTCATCGTGGATCGCAGTCCTTGGTAAAAACAGCGACAAAAAAAGGCATGTGTATGAGCGTATTTTATACTTCGAGTGCGTCTTCATAGATAGGCAGTAAAAAATATGCAATGGGTGGCTTTATTATTATTTTCGGATGCCAACCAGGATGACCTTATCTGCAAACCCAGTTGCTCTTTCTCTGAAGTCGCTAGTTTGGAACATGGTGTTCAACCTATTGAAGAAAAACGTGCAGTCACATCTTAATCCACATGAGTGACGCAAAAAACAAGACGTGTGCCCTGTGCGCAACCGCAGAGATTTTCGTTGGCAACCCCTTCAGCGTAGGCATGTTCGACGCGAACTCTACTGATGGGTCAATAAAGCCAGTTGGGCCAGTTGGTTTATCATGATGAATATATAGGAACGTGTTTAAAGGCGAGGACGATAGGAGAGAATAAGGTACACGCAATAATAATAATAATAATAATAATAATAATAATAATAATAATAATAATAATAATAATAATGCACACAATAAGCCACAATGCCGCATTTCAACTCGTGTGTATTCGAAAATCTGGTCTTCGCTTATACCTTTACCACATTTGACACTTGACCTGTCATACTGCAGTGATAGTGAAGATAGTGACAGTGATGTTGTGGCTACAGGCGGTGTCAGCCTAGCAGACCTGGCAGCCCAAGCGTCTCTGTCTATGTCGCGTGCTTCACCACGTGTCCCTCAGTCCTCTCTCTTGGAAAAATGATAAAAGCAGAGCCGACACCTTCTTGCGAACTGTCCCTGCACCTTCTGGATATGTAATCTGTTCAGTGCATGCGTGTTGGAACCCCCTTTTTTCATGTTGTCCGTGACTGCGTTCCTTTCGAGGCAAAAGCGCTTGCAGGACCAGATGTAGTGGTAACTATCTCCCACTTCGTTGCACTCTTTGAACAATGACGAAGCAGCGCCCCTAACTTTGAAAGAGCATGCGGGAGTGCATACTCACCCCATTCTTACACCGTAGAGCAGAGTTGGCTTGAAGCGGCTAAGTTCTCTTGTAACACAAGGATGGTGTGGTGGCTTCCATAAAGAACAAAAATGATCACAAATTGTCTGTGTTGCTAATACCTGATTAACAGGAGCTCTTATCGTCAGTTGCCTTAAAAGTGCTTTGTTGTCCAGGGCATCAGCTCTTTCGTTCCCGTTGATACCAACATGCCAAGGTGTCCACTGGAAAGTTACTCTAATTCCTAGCTTGTAGGGCCGCTTTTTTTAGCAATACTAATGATTGTCGGCAGAACTTGTTTGACGGAGTTCAACTAGTGAGCTGTTGAATTGCCGACTTAGAGTCTGAGAGAATGACGGCTTGCTTTGCAGGTCCATTCTTGAGTTTCTGTAGTGCACCAGCAATAGCAGCGCTCTCAGCAACTGTTTAAGAGACTAAGTTGTCCAAAAGCTCGGACGATGAATAATCAGCATATGGAAACCAGGATGCCGCAGCGGAGCTGTTTTGTGTCCATACTAACAGATCTTTCCGTGTACATACGCAGATGGACGTTGTATTCAGCATACAAATGCTCAAGCACCAGGTAGCATGCTTCAGAAGGAAGGGTTTATCGCTTGTATTTCAGCCCAGGAATGCATAGTTCGTAGGAGACGTCTTCGAGCATCCAAGGCGGGTCACTTCGCTGTCTTCGTTTGGGCCTCTTGGCACCAGGGATCTCCAGAGTACTGGGAGAGGTATAGTATTGAGACCTGTGCCTATTTCTGAGCCTTCTGATTAGGGTTTTCCCAGGTTAGGACTCACTCAGTCTTTGCAGCTGTGTCAATAGGGCTTGAACGGCCAAAAGGCTTAATGGTAGATATTGGCTCTCGAATAAGACCTTCTTGTTTGAGGCCTCCTGTGGAACTTCTAAGGACAAGCGAATACTTCCGATTTAGAACCTCTAGTCGTTTATATTGGGTCTCTGATGGACGTATCATTGGCAGCTGGTAAAGTATCCGCCTTGTCACAAGGGCGGATTGCAGAGAGAGCATAGACCTTGGGTGACTGCCTCAGTGCATGCCGGTGACTCGCTTGAGGGCATCAAGTCGGTGCATTGATGTGTCGAACTCATAGTCTAGAGCTTTCCGCCATGACAGCTTGCTATACGATGTCACCCCCAGGAAACGGACACTTGTAGCCTATCGTATTGTCTGGCTTCGCAAGTTCGGATGCAACCGCGTACAGCTTTTCGCTGTCGTCCAGGAAAAAGAATAGGGGATGACTTCTCTCTTGAATTTGAGAGGCCAAGCGTTTACAGGTCTGTAAGGAAGAAATCGCTCCTTCTGCTATACTTGTCGGTCTGCGGCTGTAAACCGGCGCCCAAATGGAGATGTCGTCCGCATATATTGACATTGTCACGGAAGCGCGCAGATAGCTTACTGCATTTGGGAGAGCCCCCAGAGCAATATTGGAGAGGAGGGGAGAGAGAACGCATCCCTGCGGTTTGCCACGGGAAAGGCGTCTTTACTCGCTAATCGTGTCTCCAAGGCGAACACGAATAACACGGTTCATGAGAAAAGCGTGTATGAAGCGCAAAGTGTTGCACGTAACTCCAATGGATTGCATGCAGTTTGGTGATAATGGATCTTCTCAAAACGTAGCCATAGGCGTTAGAGATATCCATAAAAACTGCTAGTGTTGACAGGACGTCTTCTCGGTGGTCTTCAATATTGCTTACCAGATCTAAAACACTGTCTTGAGCGCACAGTCGCTGCTTAAATCTGGTCATGCATGATGGAAGTTTCCTCTTCTGTTCCACAAACCAATTCAGCCTGCTCTGGACTAGTTTTTCTATGATTTTCGCGACACAGGATGTCACTGACACCGGGCGATACGAGCCTGAGACAGTAGCATCTTCCTTGGGTTTTAATATGGGCACCACCCATGCAGCTTTCCCACTTTCCGGAATATCTTCTATGCTCCACACGGCATTGAAGATGGCAAGGAGTTCTTGTTTCCGCGGTTTCGCCAGGTTTGCGATCACCTGACCGCTGATGAGATCAGGGCCGACTGCGAATGTCTTCGCAAAGTGCTGAGCACTGGCTCCATTTCACGGAACATAAAAGGCAATCCATCAACGAGTGGCAACGAGGCGGCACGGGATCGATTGATTTTGACGAAGTTTGGGAGGAATAGGCATCCGAAAGATCTTCCGCTAATGTTGCAACTGTTTTCCCGAGCTTTAAGGCAAGCACTTCAAAAGGCCTTTTGGGGGAAGCCTTTCCAGTGTTTTACCGATAATATCCCAATCGACTCCTACGGGGGTAAACACAGATAAGCTCGCGCAAAACGCAGCCCATTGTTGTCGCTTTAACCGTTTACTCTACCTACAAATGATGGCATTGATGCGGAAGGGCACTTTTCAGCGTAGGATCGCCCCCTTTTCTCAAGAGCATGCGTTGTGCTCTTCTCCGTGCGGCACAAAGATTCCTGCAGCTTTAGGTACAGAGCAGGAAAAAGTGGTGTGGGAGTTTCGTCGATTTAGTAGGCGCCTCCTTCCTTCTCAACATGTCCTCAAATAGGTCTCAGGTAGACTCTTCTAGAACTTCGCTATAGGTGTCCCATCGTGTGACAGGGGAATACTTTTGGTTACTCTTTTAATATCCAGCAACACTGGTATATATGGGGAAATGGTCGCTGCCCATTCGATCCAAAGGTGTCGATGAAACCGTGACATCTGCACAGTGTATTTTGGGGTCAATGAGGCTGGTGGAATTTGGGGCCCTGGAGAACGTTGCTTTCTTGTCATTTGCCATACACAGTTTCTCTGCATCCATAGCGTCAACGAATTGTCTTCCACGTGTGTCGACGATCTTGTCACCCAACAGCGAATGGTGAACGTTGAAGTCTCCCCATAAGATTCGAGGAGGAGGGCCACGACTGCAAATATGCTTGATGAGAGGCTTCACGGTGACCTTTTCCTCGGACTAGCGTGAATGGACACCATGCTCAGGCATCTGCCTAGGCGTACTTGTACCGCTACTACTTCCACGGCGGCGGAGCAAAGGTGTTGAACTGGCAGAACAATGTGTGGTATTTCGCGTCGAATAAACAGCGTGGCACTTCCATGGGCGAAAGAGGGAATCGTTTGGTTCACGACAGGTCATAACATGGAAATCATGACATGCATTTCATGCGCCGCATGGTTTACGTGCCACGGTCTTGGTGCTCTCCTGGCTATTTCCTTAATGGCATGTATACGAAAATAGGTGTGGGACAACATGACTGCATGACGAACGTAAATGACAGGTCATAACGCAAACGTCATGACACGCATGTCATGAGCGGCATGATTTACCTGCCACGGTCTTGGTGCTCTTGCGACCGTTTTGTTAACTTGATATATGCCAAAATGGGTATGTCGAGACAACAATATATGACGACCATTCTGACAATTATGGCAATTATGACGACCCATTCCAAGAACATGAAAATCGTGACATGCATGTGATAAATAGCGTGATTTGGATGCCACGCGTTTCGTTGATGGGATGTATACCAAGATTACTATAGTACAACACGACTGCATGACAAACGTAAACATTAGAATCATGACATGTATGTCATGAGCGGCATGGTTTACATGCCACAGTCTTGGTGCTCTTGCGGCCGTTTCGTTAACTGCATATGTACCAAAACTGGTACAGCGAGACAAAAATGCAGATCCATTTTGCATTCCTGATTCGTGCTTCGCATTTCCTTGATTCCCACTGCACGTGGGATCTGCCATTTCTTAATTAGGCGTTGGCAACGCCCGCATTGACGGCTGCATTGACAACGTAGGAGAGAGAGGGAAATGACGTGTGTTGCGCAGTGAACCTATCCCCTCGGGTGTTGTAGATTGTGACGTATGTTTGACCAATGCCGTGTGTGTCATAAAAGTGTTTGTGCGATTGGTTTGCGTGATGCCAACCCCCAAGTGTGATTGGCTTGTTGGGGGACTCTTTGTCGAACCGAGGGTTCAAGTGAGGACGCCTTGGATGTGAGCGGAGAGCGGAGGTTCGGGCTTGGACCCGGGAGACGCCTGAGGGTGCAATAAAGCTTCTCTTTACCGGGCAACGGCTCTTCCTTCGCGCTACCATCGTGTACTCGAGCCATCGAGGGGCGCCGATTCGAACCTCAAACACCTTCCCTCCTTAGCTAGTGTTGAAGCTAGTAGAGATAGGGAAAGGAAATCAACTTATGGTATGGCCGAGTCGTTGCTGTTTTCGGCTGGCACCTTCTGGCCCTTTCTGAAACGGCAGGAGAAGTCGGCCCGATGGCTTGGGATAAGAAACGAACCTTATCCATTCCCCCGGCGTCTTGGAGAAATCAGGAAGTGACGTATTACTCTATTGGCACGTATAAAAATTTCAGAATGAAGTTGGCGTTGTACTTGTAAGCTTTCTGTAGCAAGCAAAAGGTATAAACTGCGCGACCTGACAACCACATAGACCAGACACAAACACAAGGTGCGAACTCTGCGGTCGTGCTTGTTTCTGCTGCATGTATTTGTGAGTTTGCACAGTTTATACATATTGTTGGGATGTTCCTTCTCGCCCAACAAGTTATTATAAATTGCTTTGAGGAGGACATTTCATATTGCCTTTATTCTATTTCTGTAGCATAGGATGGATGCTTCGACCAGCAGAAAAAAAAGTATTTGTATCGGATCTTGATTGGTCCATGTTTTAGGCGGATTATTCTTAAGTGAGGTTTTCACAGGCATTAACGACTAGTTTGCAGGCTTCAGTGTTTCCAAAATTTCTACGTTTGTAAACGATGTTTGAGTAATTTATGGCAGAAGATTTCCTAGCACACAATGTGACGTTAAAGAAACATTGGTTACGTATTGGTGATTTTATGTATCCGTTTCAAGTGACTTAGAAAAATCATTGAATGAATACGTAAACTTTTAAAGTTTATTTATTACTTTTCCAAGAGCCAAGCGCACTGAGGCTGCTAGGAAAGAATAATCACGGGATTTCTGCTCTATGTGCAACGGCTCCTTCTAAACTAGTAACAAGAAGCATTGCGATTGTGCAAAGTCTGCGACTGTGCTTGTTCGAGCAGATCCAATATGTATTACAGCGCCCACTTGGACAAAGGAAGAATAAAGTGGAAAAGAGAAGACAGACAATACGCTTTATAAATGTTCTTGACAAATCATGACGTCATCTTTCACAGCAGTGTCTTTTAGCGCACTATGCCATCCTAAGGCGTTCGGCTACACTGTTCACAAATCAGCTTCAGTTGGTGAGGCTCAAGTAAAAAGAACCACAAAACAGACTTCCGTTCACCAGAGAGGAGCTGATGCAAACAAGAACAAAAGTAGCGAGAATTCCGTATATTGATCTCTCATAATGTAATCTGGGGAAAGCACAGAGAGGTCGAATGTTAAGAGTCGTGTTGTCAGCTTCCTTAATGTCGTCGTGGCTAACCAACATAACGGAACTATGCACAGGAATGCTGCCCAAATGCACCGTAAACCATAGAGGAAAATTTGTTGACTGTCGAATTGATGTAGTTTACAGGATTCTGGCTTGAAATATATTGGGCAAACCGGTCGTTGCCTCAACGACCGCCTAAGGCAACAATGCAACTCAGCGTCAGAAACGGAAGTACCGGGCATATCACTACGCACTTCACAGTTCGCCTGCACTCTCAAACTTGATAGCTGAACCGTGATAGCCAATAATCCCGATCAATGGATGAGACCTACCTCCATGATCACAAAGCGCTGCTTCACTCAAACCTTCCCTCGAAATGTTTCTTGAGGGCTATTTCCCAACGCACAAATCGCGTTTCACACGAAACGTTCCTCGAGTGGCGGAAATATGGAGTGTTTTACTAGACATAGTCAACGTAGCGCAGGAGCTATACTGGCTATAACTTCAATAGTCCCTCGAGTGAAGTTTTTGCGACAGCGTTGCTTTTATGTTGACCGTCTCTTGCTTTGTCGGAATTTCCGATGAATGCCAGTGGTCGCTGCTGTTTTCTTTGGACCATTAAGCCGAGCATTTCACAAGATGCCGTGTTCAAGACCACCTGGATCTCGTGGGCCGGTTCGTCAACTGCATGCTCTCTTATACTGCGGTAGTGAGACAGATTAGCCACGCTGACAAAAAGGACCGCTTGTTTGAGGAGCGATCTGTCGTCTTCCGTGCATTGCCTGGCTAACGACTATTCATCGTGCGTGTGCCCCGAGTCTACTATGAGTGCAAGTGCTTTAACGCTAATCTCGCTGCTGGTGGTACACAGCATCAGCTCATTACTGATGTGGAAAACTTGGAATCATTGAAAACGAAACGTAATAGGAAACCTTTTGTAGTAAAGGGGTGATTCACTTCTGCTAGCCTGATGAATCAGGTTCTGACTACTCAGTCGGCGGCATCCATCATATTACCTATAAGGGGCTTTACTCGGGCAGTTCTTCACTACGTATAAACGAAGCAAGCCAAATGATACTGCAGTGAGGCGATTCTCTATGACGATAAGATATGCGTTCTGCTTATTTTTCATAATTGTTCTTTGTTTTTAGCGATCGGCTTAAGTCAAACAAAAGCTTTAGGCTGCATATGCTTGATTCGACGGCACCTTGCAGCTGACGCACTTCTTTCGGCCGTCTGCGTAGTTTTCCGTCAACCGATTATAATATAAACATTTATCCTGCGTCCTTGCCCCACTGCGCGGTGGTATAGTGGTTATTGCACTCGGCTGCTGATTCGAAGGTCGTGGGATCGAATCCCGGCAGCGGCGACTGAATTTCAATGAAGGTGCAATGTTGAGCCTAATGTAGGGTGCGATGACAGTGAACGTCAAAGAACCTAAGGTGGTCCAAATTTCCTCCACTGTACGCGCTTCTTACAATCATATCCTGGTTTTGGGAAGTATAATTTCGGAGATCAATCAGTTCTTTCTCACTGCTGCTCAGTGCAAGTGGCGACATGTGAATTATAGTTTTTTTCACACAGATCGTAAAAGCAGCTCCGTTTATGCATTTGAACGTGGCTCATATGGTTCCGTGGCGAGCGGTGACCCTGAAGTCCCTTTCAGTTAGTTGAGGAACACAATAGGCGATGAATTGCTAGTTTGCCTACATAATCTTGATGCCCCTTGTTTTTATGTGTAGATCCCGTCGACAGCACGACAGGTTGCAAGAGCAAGCCGGTAGCCGCATCAACACGCAACGATGTACCTAGAGCGAAGCTGCCTCAACAGGATACGTCGCTCGTCTACCGCGAGGATAAACGAGCTCGCTTCAGCATTCCTTCACTGAAGGTAAGCCCACTGGCGACATCCTGCTAAAAACGTTGGGTCCCAAGAGAGCAGGAAGTTGCAATCTATTGTCACTACTTTAACATCTCCCGAAGTCGCAGGTGTGCTAGCTGGTGTGGCTGTGGGAAATGTAGAATCGCTGTCTATGACAAAACGCTGGGAGCAAGGAAACGCGGTGCTATAAACAATTACAGCCAAATACTAGCGTTTTTGTAAAGCCATGAATGGACCAGTTCCTATTCAAACAATGTTAGGTGTTCTTCAAGTTGCCTTTCGTAACTTTATGGCGCTAACCTGTGATACTTCAGGTTCACGACTGAGCAAACCCACGCTAATCAAGGGCGGGAGAACGAGCGGAGCACAAGTGGATAAGGTGCGACCCCGACTGAAGTTCTGGCGAGACTAATGTTGAATGACAATGGCGGAGTCGGAGCAAGTTTTTCTGCTCGTTCTCGAACAGCAAGAGCCACTTCGTGGAGCAGAAAAACCTGCTCCGCGAAAATCGGCGCAGTGGACCGAAGTGAACAGCGAGCAGGCTGCGCCCAATTCCCCGACGCGACATGTGTTCGCACGAATACTCTGCGTACTCGCCGAGAGGAGCGGAGCAAACGAATCTGAGCAACATTGCTTTGTTTTACTGGAAAATGCTCGGTGAAGGTACGGCTATATATATATGCGAGCTAAAAAAAGACAAAACACGCAACAGCCCGTGATCGCGGACGCTTCCATGCAATAAGCCTGGCACCGTGCCCGCACTACGCGATCAACCGCTCATATGCGCAAAAACCATTAACATTTACACTGCACGTTATGCGTTGACACACGTGGCTACTTAAGCGAGCGACTTAAGCGTGCATTTCCATCCGCCCCTTCCGTTACCTACAGACGATCACGTAACCCCAGGGACACCCTTGTGAACTCGCGATTAAATACATCACGGCCACACAACGGATGCAGGCCATGCCTCAAACCAAGGTGTCTTGTCTGTAAAGCAATGCAGCAGACAAGTACTGCCCACAGCTCCCAATCACAGTACTCTGTGAAAATTCGCGGTAATTTAACATGCGATTCCTGGAATGTTATCTATCTGCTGGAGTGTACTGTATGTAGAATGCAGTACATGGGTCAAACAGAAACCTCATTCAGGCTCCGCTTCAACAACCACAAAGCCCATGCCAAATCTATTCCAAATCTACCTCTCTCGAGACATCTAAACCTCCCAAACCATTCATTCGATAAACTAACAGTGACACTATTAGAAACGGGCTTCAAGTCAAAGCGAGAACGTGAGCAACGAGAATCATATCTAATATACCGGTTCAAAACGATCGAGAAAGGTATAAATGAGAACCCGGGAACCATCGCAATAATAAAATCATTGGCAAGCGTTTAACCTGTGGCACCGTATGTACAGCGGGAACCGGACTATTGAAATATGACGCGTTCTTAAAAGCGAATCATGTAAACCTGTTTGATGATGTTTTCCTTTTTTTAACTTCCTGACCACTCATCTTTTACATGCCTTATTCTAATTATTTCTCTGAAACGTTCCTTTTCTCTTTTTTTTCTCTTTCCTCCTGGATGTGGCCAAACACGCAGGCAGGTCAGTGCACGTTTTTGCCCGTCCGGGCGCACACTTCTAGGCGCCATCGCCACTGACGTCACTGCAATTGTACTCCCCCACCCCCACCCGTTTTCTTCCTTCCTTCCCTTTTTCTGGCTTTTTTTTTCTTGACATTGACACACCTGAGGGGGGCCTGAAGTGTACGCTTGACTATTTTGTCCAGCCACGGAAACCACTTCGTAAAGAGGGGAGGGAATAAAAAAGGGGGCAGAGGGGGGAACACAAAAAATAATAATAATCAAAAAGAAAGGGGGGGGGGGGGGGACATGATGCCCGCAAATGACACACGTCGTCTGCTTTCCCTCCGCTCTTTGCTCAGTTTCTTTCAGGTTCTAGATCTTACCTGTCTTCTTTCTTTTCTCATTCTTTCTTTTTCATGTTTTTCTTCCTTCCTCTTTTATGAAAACCTCTCTCAGATAGGTATAAATAGAAGCGGAAATACAACCATAGGCATTCCTGATGAAGGCCGGTCTCCGGCTGAAACGTTGAATAAACGCTTTCCACATTTTTGTTGCCAATTCCGAGGGTCTACTACTCATCTATCTATCTATATATATATATATATATATATATATATATATATATATATATATATATTAGCCGCCTTGACGCGAAGTGCAATGTTGAGATCGAAGAGAGCCGGTTCAGTGAGGAGGCCGGTGCCGCTGTTTACCGTTTGCACCGCGGGTTCCGATCGCCTCCCTTTGGAAGCTGGCTCTTCATTGGCAAAATTTTCTAACATTGAAGACGACTTTACTAAAGTATGATGTATCGTAGCCAACACTTTTCGTGCCCCCTTGAGCGGTGATATCGGCGAATGCCTCGGTAGCCTCGCCGCTGCAGAGCGATCGGAGCGAATCCGAACCAAGCGACGGCTCCGGCTGTTTGACGTTACACAGATACCGCTCTGCCATCGGCTGAAGTAACGGTCCGAACTGACGAAGAAAATCTACCCGGCACACCAGACGTCCGGTCTCAGCATTCCGGTACGACGAGACACCCCCGATCCCTCTGCTGCAGGAGCGGTGGTTGTGTTCCAATCACGGATTAGGAGCCATTGCTCCACGCCGGAGTTGAGTGCTCCCTCGTGGAGTCAGTCGGCTGCTCTCATACCGCCATTGGAATTCAACATAAGTGTGGATTCAAAGGAGGGGAGAGTAACTACGCAAACGACGTAAGCTACGCTAACGCCGCCACGATAGAGCGTGAGCGGCGCGACCAACAGCAGCGCCGCTGCTTTTCGCCACTTTCAAGGGAGAGGATAAGTACTATACCACTAAAACGGTGACCATGGGATACACCCCTCTGCGAATTATTGCAAAGGATAGACTAATTCAAGGTCAAAACATCTGTGTTTCAAACTGCACCCTCCTAGCTTGTTTTAATGCAAAACTGCGTATGTTTCCCCCCATGTTTTGCAGGATCACCCCTACATTAAGAAAACGTGCGAGCTCGAGTCCAAGTGATTATTAATCTAAGTGCGCACACCCAAAGTCGATAAAAGAGAAAATTAGCATCCACCCGTTTGTAGCACGAAGCTACAAGGAAATGCATACGAATATCTCGGAAGTGAAAGCTTCCATTTTCCGAAAAGTTCGTCCTGGTAGGGGTTCGAGCCCGGGCACTAGCGCCTGTACGGGGCGCTATGTCTGCCAACTGATCTAACGGGGTGTCCAGCGATTGACAGCGCGATGGCGATTCAATCGACAACTCGAAGCGCAAGGGCATAAATATGACAGATGAGTTGTGCGGAAACCCGCAATGTGGAGTAGCGTTTATGAAAGGGAGAATCAGCATCCTCCCTTTTGTAACACGAGACTACAAGAAAATGCATATGGATTTCTCAGAAATAACACACCAGCAATGACAGTGACAAACATCCAAAGTTTACCGAAGTGCCAAACAGCATCTTCCTAGTTATATTTTCAGTGTAGTGTGTCGTTCAAGCATCTAAATGGCATAGGTACCGACTACGAGTGGAGCTCAGGAACCATACCACCCCCGAATTTCCCTAAAAGGGCCGGGCTTTCCCTAAAATGACCTGATAACCGGAACGAGCGCCGCAGAACTCAGCAGGAATCCGAGCACCGGCAAGGTGCACCGTTCTTCACCCCCGAATGATAGGTCAATCAACCGCGGCAGGTGTATTTCTTGAAGAACCGCGCGTTCCATACTACATAGTCCTCCAGAGCGTAGACTTCAGATGCAGGCCATATCGCAAGTCTGTGCCGTACAGCCGAACCTAAGGGTAACGCGGGACACCACCAAGATGTCTGTCCTCTTATCCACGATTGATGCTCCAAATGCGGCAAAGCCGGGCAAACCCAAGACCACGAATGGAAACCCATCTGGAGAATCTGCGGAAAATGGCATGAAACTGCCAGTAGAGAATGCATGGAGCTACTGAATCCAAGCCCACCGCCATACCATGTCAGGAAACAGCGCCTCAACAGGCTGTAAGAAATAGACTGCTAATGGAGCTCATGCAGTGCTGACTTTCCGGAGTTGGGAACTTCCGCCAATACGCCAACCAGCAGCAGCACGAACGGCTCCTCAAGGCGTAGCAGATGGAATTCAATAATGCGACTTAGCTCCCGCTCTCGCATACGTTCCCGTTTGGTTAAATGGGCGAGCTACACCACTGTGGCAACCGGATTGAGTACCAAAAGCTTAGCCTAATCGTCGGTCGAAGCCACAGCAATGCAGGTCAACGAAAACAGGCTACAAAACCAAGAAAACCTCATCGACGAGTTACTTCAGAATCAGCTGCGCCAACAGCAGCTCACAGACGCACAGATTTGAAAAATACACGTAACAAGAACTCGCGACAAAGTCCAGCAAAATGTCAGGAGCTCGGAAACAGAAGGAAACAGTTGGGAGCGACCCTGACAAGGGCGGTTGTCGAAGCCAGTGTAGACGCAAGATGCATGGCATTTCAAGAAGCTTTCACGCAGGGCATTCAAGTCGCAATGGAAAAGAGCAGTAAAACCGGCAGTAAAAAAAAAAAAAAAACGTCCGCTACATTTGCACACACGATCGCCAAGATACACCCCAAAATTGACGGGATCGTGGTACGACTTCACAATGTTATTGTGCACGTCAAGAACGCACGTGTCACCAAGGCAGACTTCAAAAGCTTTACCAATCGGCTCCACGTTACTCGGAAAAAGGCGAGGGCTAGCAGCCACTGCGCCCTTCGCCCCGTCTCACCCCCTCGCGCTCGCCTACTTGAAATTGAATTGGCCCGTGATGGTAGCATGAAGGTGCATGATTTAGAACATTGGATTGGCAACAGGTGGGTGTAAGTGTTAATGGTGAATACCTCAGTAACCTCAGATTTGCTGATGACATCGCCTTGCTAATTAACTCGGGAGGCGAATTGCAAAGCATGATTACTGAAATACACAGGCAAAGTAAAACGGTGGGACTGAGAATTAAGATGCAGCAAACTAATGTTCAATAGCCTTAAGCGAACACAGCGATTTGAGACAGGTGGCGAGGCATTGGAAGCGGTAGGCGAATATGTCTGTATAGGCCAGGTAGTGACCCCTAAGCGGAACCATGAGGCTGGGATAATTAGGAAGATAAGGATTGGGTAGAGTGCCTTCTTAGATAATAAATGGTGGGTTATCATTGTCCCTGAAGAGGAAGGTGTATAACAGCTGCATCTTACCGGTATTCACCTACAGGGCAGGAACTTAGCGGCTCACTAAAAGGGTGCAGCTCAAATTGACGACGCAGCGAGCAATGGAACGGATAATGGTAGGTGTCACATTAACGGACAAGAAGAGAGCGGAGTAGGTAAGAGAACAAACGCGCGCTAAGGACACATTAATAGAAATTCAAAAGAAGAAATGGACGTTGGCGGGGCATGTAATGCGAAGGCAAGGCAACCGGTGGTTATTAAGGGTAACAGAGTGGATCCCTAGAGAAGGGAAGCGGGCCACAGGGCGGCAGAAAGTTAGGTGGGCAGAGGAGATCAAGAACTTTGCGGGGATAAATTGGTAGCAGTTAGCATAGGACCGGGAAAATTGGCGATCTATGGGAGAGGCCTTTGTCTTGCACTGGGCATAGAGAGGATGACGATGATGATGGCAGCCCCTGACCACAAGCTAAAAAACCAGCCTTAAACATTACGCACATGGGAATGAAACTCTCGTTCATAGCGTCGTCGATACTACAACTTGCAAGAATTCGTAGAGCCTCACCAACCCGACATCATTGCACTATAGGAAACCTCCGACCGCAGAACTTCCTTCCGACTGCAGGGATACACCACTTGCCCACAAACCCACCAAACTGTCATACTGGCTAATAAAATTCTGACGGTTCAAAAACATGAAATGACACCTAGACAGAATACACCTTAATGGAGGTTCTGCCGGAACGAAAAACATAAAAAAGCTTATTCGTTGTGAACGTTTACAGCCCACCTCGAGACCAGCTACCGGATTGTGACTATCTTATACGCGACATCAAAAAGCTCACGAATAGCCACCAGGTCAAACTAGGGCGATACTTCAATGCCTCGCACACGTCAATGGGATATCAACACACCACGATGAAGTACGCTAATGTGTACGACGAGGCCGAGCACCACGGAATACCTCTCTGCAATGACCCTCTACAACAACAAGAATCGGCATCGGTGTCTCCCGGGGCACAAATCCTGATTTCACCTTCACGACGGCCATCACATGGGCAAGTGAAGTCTCCTACCGGACACCGTTGGTAGCGATCGCCATATTGTTACGCGCTATTCCGCAGTTAGTGACGCATCCTGCCGAGCCCGAAGGAATTAATGCACCAAGAAGATGGTGAAGACGACGATCAGGGCAGCGCTCGTGCTGATGCCCAGCCATCTTGTCTGCTGCTATCTTTCCTTGAATATATATATATATATATATATATATATTGTAAGTATAATTTCTATAATGCTTTGGTTACTCTTATCCCCGTGGCATTATCCTCGCCAGACCGAAGACCTCGTCCGATCGGGCGCACGTCTCCGGTATTGATCTCATGAGTGGCCAGTGTTGTCTGCCTCAAAGGATGATCATCAAAATCAGAGATGTCGCGGTAGGGCTTTAATATGCGCATCATATCTGCTGTCTGTTGTGGAAGGAGGTCAGACGCTATCATCTTGTCAATATCACCATCGACGAGACTGTGAGAGGGAGAGGAAGGGTCAGAGGGCACAGAAGCGTCGGCAACGTACGCATAAATGGCGCAGTCATCAATAGGAGAGATGTTGGCTACAGCCATACCGCCTGGAATATGTTGCGTGCACCAGCTGAAGTTCAATATGGGTAGCGATGTTCGATGACCCGTCATTCTAATAAGAGTGTGAGGAAGAGCGACGTTCCTCGCCAATAAGACATCCGTGGAATGCTTCGTTGGGCGAGTTGGTTCAATGAGGAATACATTTGAGCGCAAAAAAGGACGACACACAGGAAAAGAAGACGAGTACACGAGCGCTCGTCTAGTCGTCTTCTTTTCCTGTGTGTCGTCCTTTTTTGCTCTCAGAAGACATCAGTGATCGGAGTCAAGATGTAATCGGCATTGGGGATGGGAGAAGAAGACCGCAAGTCAACATATGTAACCACTTTAGGAAGTAGGCGAATGTAATCCACTGAGAACAAGCGCCGTTGGCGCGTATTAGGGACGTCATGGTAGTACGGTAGGTGAAGTTGAACCAAGCCTGTTCGACAGTCAATAAGGGTATAATGGGCCGACAGAAAATCCATACCGAGGATAAGCTCATGAGTGCACTTCTCGAGCACGGCAAGTAGTACGCTTGTGGACCGGTGAGCAAACTTATTCGAGCAGAGCACATCCCTAACACCGGAAACGTACCGCCGTCGGCGACACGAATGAGTGGCACTGTGGGTGGTGTTAGGACCTTCTTAAGGTGGCGACGGAGCTCCGAATTCATCAGTGATATTTGAGTCCCTGTGTCCACTAGAGCAACAGCATATTAGTCATCCAGTTTAACGTCTATAAGGTTCCGTCTGGTCTGCAGCGTAGGCAGAGCATTTGGAAGGCTAGTCGTCGATTCAGCAATATTCTTCAAATAGATGTTGCCCATATTCGCAGAAGGACCAAGAAGGGAATGGCACGCCTAACGGAATGGAAATCGTTTAGGAATTATCTCGACGTCAACACCACCATAACTGATATCGACGAGTGGCTCAGGAGTACACTGTATATAGACAGCAGAAAGCTACACCAAGAACATTAACCTCCGCGCACATACGCCTGCAGTCGACGCGCATCTCCTCCACCCCTGGGATGTCGGAAGAGGCCTGCTCAAGAGGCAGAAGCGGCAGAAGCTAAAAAAATAAGCTACGAAGACGCACTGATCTCCTCGATTGCCTTACTAATCTAAACAAGTACTCCATATTGGCGCACGACGTCAAGGAGGCCTTCGGCAACGTCAGTCACAACGCTATCCCTGCGAACCTCGAAGCCACCGGGTGGGGCACTAAAGCCTACGCGTGTGTCCGAAACTTTCTGACGGATCGTACAGCAACCGTCGAGATCTGCCATATCCGCAGCGAAAGCTTCAAACTCCCCAATCGAGGTACAACGCAAGGGTCCGCAATCTCACCGCTCCTGTTCAACGTGGCTATGCTCAACCCACCAAAAGTTCTGGATAGTGTACCAGATCTGCGGCACGCAATCTACGCTGACGATGTTACGCTCCGGACCACTGCTTCTAACACTGGAAAGCAAGAAAGCTGCCTACAAGAAACTGTTCACACAATCTAACGGTATATCTATAAAACTTTCTACTCCGCTGCGCTCCCGAGAAGCACCTCGTTTTTAAAGCAAGAACGAGAGGCAGACAAGCCAGCTGCGAAGAGTACGACCCTAATGTCAATTTAAACGGGTCGCCCATTCCAAAAGACGACTCTCCAAACGCTTGGACTTCATATCCACAATGATGCATTGGGAGCAGCCGCCCTACCGAGACTCATGCGGACGCTTTCACAACTCACGCACCTTGCTAAGCGGATAGCAAACCAAAGGCATGGGCTTAAGGAAGAAAATATGCTAAGGATAACGTAAACACTGCTCACCAAGCGCATAACGTACGATACGCCGTACCTGGCTTTAAAAATCGCTGAAATAGGAAGACTCAACGTCGTGATAGGGAAGCCAACCAGTGTCACCATGGGACTTCGCTAAATGGCTTCTTAACGAGCCTTCTTAAAATCGCGTCCACCAAATGGGCCAAGAGCTTGTCGAAGCGTACAAGAATAGCGAACTGGAGCGACTCAGGCTTATGCCCACAGCAAGATCGGTACTCCGATACCTAAATTATAGTGCAACGTCCATTGCCGACACGTACAGCAAAGAGCGCTGCCCGCCAAACCTTAGTGATTCCGTCTGCATCGCACGCATTCCACGCCACATACATTCCATAAACTACAAGAGTATAGGGGACAGGCTACAGCTGACTCCATCAAACGCAAATTCAAGCAACTCCCCGATGCCTGTTACACCAACGCAGCGAAGTATCCGCATCGGAACGCGTACGCTCTCAGCGTCGTCGACTGCCGAGGCAGGGAGTTAGCGTCGGCCACCATAAAGGCTCGCAACCCAGAAACTGCGGAAGAAGCGGCGATCGCACTCGCCACCACCACATGTACGGACGCAGCGGTCATTTTCACCGACTCTCAGGCTGCCTGCAGAAACTTCTCAAGAGGCCGCATCTCAGCCCATGCACTCAACATCCTAAAGCGAAGAAGCACTCCGCTCCCGTGCACCTGCATAACGTGGGTACCAGGACACGAGGGACTAGAGGGCAACGAAGTGGCTCATGCCGCTGCCCGCGAGCACGTCAGCCGGGCTGCTCTTGTTCACTTGATGCCGAACCTGCGGAAGTAGGAACTGAGGCGATACCGATAATATATTCGGCCATCTTACAGCACTACCGACTCGAGCGCCGTGTGTATGCCCCACCTCACCCAAAACTGTCAAGAGAAGAAAGCACTTTATTCAGGCGCCTGCAAACGAACACTTTCACTCATGGCACGCTAATGCACCGCTTATACCCGACGCTTTACAGCTACCTCTGTCCACTCTGCAGTGTACCCGACACCCTGGCGCATCTGCTCTTGGAGTGCCGTTGCCATGTTGACTGCGAAATGCAACCAGATACACGCGCGGACCAAGCACCACAAACACAAGAAGACCACCTATTCGAAACGTGGGAGGCCAAGCTCGCGCTCATGGACCTGGAAGACCAGCGACAACTCGTCGCCAGGGCCAAGAGGGCAGTTGAAGCCAGAGGGTTCCTGGACTAAGGAGTCCTCCCACCTTTGGGTTGCACCGGGCATCGCTCGGAGCGCCGTTTCGAAAATAAACCCCAGGCAGCACAACAACATTGGACCGACCTTCGCGCAACGTTGGAAAACATTGGATACAATATTGGAACTACATTGGATTTCGGGTCCCATGCTACACTTTTGACTAGATTAGTCCAATGTTGGATACCAGTCGTATAACGTTTGAAAAATTGGGAAAGAATGGCTTTGGCCAACATTGTCCATCGTTTGTATTTTCAATATTGGAAAGCTTGTATAAACAATGGAAGCTCTAACCGTTCTTTCCAGCCTTTATTGATGGCTGTCCATCATTTTTTGCCAGCATTCATCGTTGGATGAGGCAGCATTTCTTGCCAGCCTCCTTTATTGGCTGATTCTATATTTTCCCCACCTTTTTTATTGGCTATCATGCATGCGCTTAAATTTGTTTTGCCGAGGCTTCTGGCTCTAGGCAAACGCAAGAATATCCAGTAAATTATGGGAGTAACAATAGCTTTATTTTGTACTTAGTATGCATGTATGTATTGCCAGCTCGGGAAATGAATTTGGTTATGTTCACGATTCGTGGTTATGACGATAGCATAAAACAGACATAAATGGTCAATGCACTCATATGTTAATGGCGAAACGTATCTTTCGAACACATACACACATACAAATAAGCAAAATGTTTTATTTGTGACACATTTTATTCGTGAGTATAAGAGACATGAGAAGGGATTGAAAAGAAAGTTCCGATAAAATCAACAAATCAATATTCACTCTAAGTTTGAAGTCCATTGTATATCGTCAGCGTCGAGAAAACTAAACGCATAAGCACCATAAGCAAAAAGAAGAGGCACAAGAAAACATACGCCTAAACCTATGCGACACGTTTTGGTTTACGTGTTTACGTGGAGCAGCTGAAGCTTGAAAGGTTCCTGAAATGATTCCACGAAACAGCTGAATTGTAGAAATTCAACACTTCCTTAAGTAACACAGCATAAGTGAATGTTAGGATATGGTGATATGTTTCTGCATGCAGAATCCGGAACCGGAGGGTATGTGGGGACAAACCGACGACTTCGAAAGAACCGAAAACCAGGAACAAGAAATGACCGTCAAAGAGCACAGGGAAAACACGCGTTTCACGCAAGACAAAAACACAAACATGAAAGTCACACGAACCAAAACAGCTTTGCTAGAACCGATTACTTCATCTGCCGCGACGTATACAACAAAGCCCACCACGTGTGTATTTACAAATAGACAAATATAAAGAAAATACGCAGTAATACATGCTATAATAAACCCGGCACACGCCAAAATGAGGGTGCGAGCACAACAGTATACGCAATGAGTAAAATAAACGAATGGCTAAAATCGGTACGAAGCTTTCAGGAAAACCTTTAGAACGGTCGCAACACGTCGAGGCTCATCTGTTCAGTTCACTTAAAATGTCCGGTCCAAAGAAGCGCAGGGCTGCCACTTTTTCACTATGCAGAAGTTTGCAGCCGCAAGGTCCGTGTCCGTAGATTACTCAGGTGTTCTGACTTCGTAAACTCGCCAGTTTCAGCAGATACACGATGCCCGTGCGACACAACCTGTGCGTCCGAAAAACCTCTGCAGAGTGAAAGCCGCTTCGCCTGCCTCACCCCCAGCTCGCTGCCGCAAAACATGTCAAACAGGTATGCGAAGCAAAACGGATTAGTGCCGCCCACGCAGCTCCCCCCTGCCCCCCCCCCCCCCCGCCGTGGTACGCTTCCATGTTCGGCGGGCTCCTGTGCCCCCTGCTCGAGGTAGAAAGATAACAAAGGCTTTTTTTTTACCTTCCAACGTTTTGCATATGCCGTATTTGCTCATGCATAACTTATACCGTGCTTACTCGCAAATACCACGTAACTCGTGTTTTTTTTTCTCCATGCATCTAGGAGTTCCAAAAGGTGCGTAAATTACATGCGAATTTCGCAAATACTTTCGGAATATCGCGTAAGGAATCTTTACGCGTGCTGATCTGAGATGCGTGAAATGAAATGTATCACAAAAACGAATGCAGCTTTCACTCAACACAACGCGTACCTTAACAGCCAAATGCATTCGTGGGCTACATTCAAGCATTAGCGGATGTGCGACTCGGAATCGTAATCACTGGTGCTGTCAGCGGCATCTCTAAACTCCAGTATCAAGAGCGACTCGTGTTCACGTGGCAAAATTATCGTGGCGGAACGGTTCTCAGTTAATCGGCAAACACTATGTTGAATTTGTTTTATAGGAATCGCCAATATGTCGCTATTAAACAATCAAAATGCGACCGGCTATGGCGAAGCCTGGGCTACCGAACACTCAGTACCGAAAAAGGACAACACTAGCCTGCGCCACGTGGCACTGGGTGTCATGGGGAGAGCATGCAAGTAATATTTTTGCGTAAACCGTACATAAAGTTGGGAGTGCAGAAATTACGCGTGGGCGCTAATTATGCGAGTGCACATGGTACGTACATATATATTAACGTTGTTTCAAATGAAAAAGAGATCATTGCTTCTAATATGTCATGTACTTCCCAATGTGAACAACATAGGCACGACAGTATTTACGTCTGGACAATATTGTCTCGCAAGCAGCATTGGCTGTCCTTTATTGAAGAAACCAGACAGAATGTCTGGACAGTATACACAGCCTACTTCTATTATTTTGGAAATATTGCAATGACAACAGATAAAGTGACCTGTTAGGCCATGCACGTGGGCTCGGAAGCCACTAACATGCTGCTGGGCATTTTGGACCATATGATGGCGTTGTAGAATGTAGTTTGCTCAACTTCCAATGTGCAAGTTCTAGTCTACTTCACACACACTTAGCTAGAACTTGCGCAAATAAACAATTACGTAAATTATAGAGATAATTTTTCCTGCTGCACTGAATACATACACAATGATTTTTCTGAACTCATTTGCGGCACCGAGTCGAGCTAGTGGTCCCTTCCTATTGGTAAAACAGGAAAACAATCATGTGTACTTGCCACCATGTGTACCTGCCTCCCGATATATCATGTGTACTTGCAAATGTTACCAACATTGATGCTACAACTTTTGTGTGCGGACAATATTGTCCGACACAGAACATTGGAAGTCCAGCATTGGCTATACAGTGAGATTGATTGGACAATATATACAGCCTGCCGCCATTACATAACCAATATTGATAGGACTATGTAGAAACTGACCCATCATTACCATCCTTGTGCATTGGACGCACCAATAATGTATGCTGAGTGGCAACTATGGCCCACATTTGCCTTCTTTACAGGATGGAAGAACCAATATTGCAAATTGAATGGTTACGATGGGCCATTGTTGGAGGCCTTAATAGATGGAATTTCCAATGCTGGCTTATGAGTGGTATCACAGGGCCTTCATTGGACCTCCGTAAGCCAACAAAAAACAATATTGGCCCGAGCATCTGTGCTGCGCGTCACAATCAAAGGAAGACCACTTATTCGAACGTGGGACGCTAACCTCGCTCTCATGGACCTGGAAGACCAGCGACAACTCGTCGCGAAAGCAAAGGGGGAAGGTGAAGCCAGAGGGTTCTGGACAAAGCAGTCCTCCCGTCTTCGGGTGGCGCCGGGCATCGTTGGGATCGCCGTTTCGAAAATAAAGGTTTATATCTGCTCCTAGCTCCTCAAAAGTCCATATAAGTAGTCGTTCCGCTGCATTCGCGACCATATAAAAATATGAACATGTATATTTTCGAACACCCCTATCACACGTGCTCGAAAAAAAAAAATTCACACATCTCTAGGAAGTGAACGATGACGAGTGGGGAACACTGCGGAATGTTCGGTATTACCCTAAATCACCCGTGACATTGCCGACTATGCATGTAAATGAGTGAACACGTGTGTATATGTACACACGCATTTTCATTTATGTTCTTGGTCTGTATGAGGTCCCTGGGCTCCCACGTAGATTGGTGCCGAGTTCGTATTACCTTTAGTTACGCGGACGCGCTGCGAATCCTTATGGTTCAACAACGCACAAGGTAAATCTCCCACCGGCATTACATTGCAGGTCAGATCCAGTGCCTATATATACATGGTACCGGCGAACAGTTGTGCAGCGCGAGCAGTCGGGTTTTTCAATCAACAACGTGCTAGCAGACCCTTCCTGCGTCAGAGTTGTCTCTCGCGGGCGAGGGCGCCTTCTCGTTCCTTGCGAGCCTCGTAAAGCGTTCATGGCAGAAAAGAGCGTTTCCATAGTCAACGCACGCCGTTCGCTCTCGCCTCACAATAGACGATACTGCCTCTGGGATCGGCCCCACACATACGCACACAGAGTCCGACACCTGCTCCAGGATCGGCCCCCAACCCCACACGGTCACGCCGCTGCGAGCCTCGGCCCTAAGGGTGCTCGCCCTAAAAATACGCTTTTCCGTAAGCGTAAACGTACGAAGTTGAAAGAATGTACAGGGGAAAGGTGTTGCACCGCAGACACTAGACTCACGCCACTTTTTAAGATGCGAAGCAGCAATGGTCGAGTCTGTTCCGTCCCTGCGCCGTCCACACCCCCACTGCGCATGAGCAACAGCTGACCCAAAGCTGGCAAGGAACGAGAACGCGCCCTCGCCTGCGAGAGAACGCAGACGCCCAGAGCGTCTGCTAGCGAGTTTCTTGATTGAAAAAAAAAAAAAAACGACTGCTCGCACACTACACGCAGGGCCACCCCATATATATAGGCACTGGAGTTTGACCTGTGCCGATGGGAGATTTCTCTTGTGCGTAGTTGAACCATAAGGATTCGCAGCGCGCGCTTTAAGTAATCCGGAACTCGGCACGATCTATACGACGTGTGAGCGCGGAAACCTCATAAAGACCAGGAGCATAAATGACAGCACGTGTGTAAATATACCCACGTTGTCACTCATTTGCATGCATCAGTGGGCAATGTCACGGGGGATTTACGGTAGCACCGAACGATCGCCAGTGCTTCGCCCACTCGCCGTGGTTCACTTCGTGGAGATGCGTGAATATATTTTTGTGTGCCTGTGGTTCGGGGATTTCCTCCAATCACGCTATAGCTCAAGCGCGGCGCTAGCTTTAAAAACAAGCAAGCATGAAATATCTAATCTATCTCAACATACAAAGTGATCATTTATTGTATATTGCACGTTTTCTTCTGTCCGCGCTCCTTTCGTGCGTGAGTGCGGCGCGAGTCCGAGCGTTACCACGTGATATTCCCGGCCCGCTCTTCCAGCTCAGGAGTATACAGAAGAAAATAAGCATTGAATGGTTTAGTATACCTTGTGCGAAGTATGAGATTCGTTTTTTATGATGAGCCAAGGTAACAGAAAAATGAGAATTTCCGGTTTTTCTTATCGAATGATAATTGCTGGCGCCCACTTGTTTCGGGGCTACTCTTTTTCAGCCGTAAAAAGAGATCGACGAGCTATGCATCCAGAAATGACCGCTTCTCTCGCCGCCACTACGTGCACGGACGCAGCGGTCACCTTCACCGACTCTCTGGCTTCCCCAATGCACTCAACATCCTAAAGAGAAGAACTCCACTCCCGCACACTTGAATAACGTGGCTACAAGGACACGACGGACTATAGAGCAGCGAAACGGCGAACGCCGCTGCCCGCGAGCACATCAGCCGAACCGCTCTTACTCCACGAAACGGAGGCGATACTCATCATTTGTATGGCGATCATACAGCACTACCGACTCGAGCGACGCGTGTATGCTCCACATCACCCAAAACTGCCAACAGAAGAAAGCGCTTTATCTGCAAACGAACACTTGCACTCATGGCATGCTAATGCGCCGCTTATACCCGACGCTTTACAGCTATCTCAGTTCGCTCTGCAATGCCCCAGACGCCCTGGCGCATCTGCTACTGGAATGCCGTTGACATGTTGACTGCGAAATACAACCGGATACACACGCGAACCAAGCGTCACAATCAAAGGAAGACCACTTATTCGAAACGTGGGACGCTAACCTCGCTCTCATGGACCTGGAAGACCAGCGACAACTCGTCGCGAAAGCAAAGGGGGAAGGTGAAGCCAGAGGGTTGCTGGACAAAGCAGTCCTCCCGTCTTCGGGTGGCACCGGGCATCGTTGGGATGGCCGTTTCGAAAATAAAGGTTTATATCTGCTCCTAGCTCCTCAAAAGTCACATATAAGTAGTCGTTCCGCTGCATTCGCGACCATATAAAAATATGAACATGTATATTTTCGAACACCCCTATCACACGTGCTCGAAAAAAAAAATTCACACATCTCTAGGAAGTGAACGATGACGAGTGGGGAAGCACTGCGGAATGTTCGGTATTACCCTAAATCACCCGTGACATTGCCGACTAATGCATGTAAATGAGTGAACACGTGTGTATATGTACACACGCATTTTCATTTATGTTCTTGGTCTGTATGAGGTCCCTGGGCTCCCACGTAGATTGTGCCGAGTTCCGTATTACCTTTAGTTAACGCGCGCGCTGCGAATCCTTATGGTTCAACAACGCACAAGGTAAATCTCCCACCGGCATTACATTGCAGGTCAAGATCCAGTGCCTATATATACATGGTAGCCGGCGAACAGTTGTGCAGCGCGAGCAGTCGGTTTTTTCAATCAAAAAACTTGCTAGCAGACGCTTCCTGCGTCAGAGTTGTCTCTCGCGGGCGAGGGCGCCTTCTCGTTCCTTGCGAGCTCGTAAAGCGTTCATGGCAGAAAGAGCGTTTCCATAGTCAACGCACGCCGTTCGCTCTCCCTCACAATAGACGATACTGCCTCTGGGATCGGCCCCACACATACGCACACAGAGTCCGACTGCACTGCCTCCAGGATCGGCCCCCAACCCCACACGGTCACGCCGCTGCGAGCTCGGCCCTAAGGTGCTTCGCCCCTAAAATACGCTTTTCCGTAAGCGTAAACGTACGAAGTTGAAAGAATGTACAGGGGAAAGGTGTTGCACCGCAGACACTAGACTCACGCCACTTTTTTAAGATGCGAAGCAGCATATGGTCGAGCCTGTTCCGTCCCTGCGCCGTCCACACCCCCACTGCGCATGAGCAACAGCTGACCCAAGCTGGCAAGGAACGAGAACGCGCCCTCGCCTGCGAGAGAACGCAGACGCCCAGAGCGTCTGCTAGCGAGTTTCTTGATTGAAAAAAAAAACAAAAAAAAAACCGACTGCTCGCACGCACAGGCCACCCCATATATATAGGCACTGGATTTGGCCTGTGCCGATGGGAGATTTCTCTTGTGCGTAGTTGAACCATAAGGATTCGCAGCGCGCGCTTTAAGTAATCCGGAACTCGGCACGATCTATACGACGTGGGAGCGCGGAAACCTCATAAAGACCAGGAGCATAAATGACAGCACGTGTGTAAATATACACACACGTTGTCACTCATTTGCATGCATCAGTGGGCAGTGTCACGGGGGATTTACGGTAGCACCGAACGATCGCCAGTGCTTCGCCCACTCGCCGTGGTTCACTTCGTGGAGATGCGTGAATATATTTTTGTGTGCCTGTGGTTCTAGGATTTCCTCCAATCACGCTATAGCTCAAGCGCGGCGCTAGCTTTAAAAACAAGCAGTGAAAATAATCTAATCTATCTCAACATACAAAGTGATCATTTATTGTATATTGCACGTTTTTCTTCTGTCCGCGCTCCTTTCGTGCGTGAGTGCGGCGCGAGTCCGAGCGTTACCACGTGATATTCCCGGCCCGCTCTACCAGCTCAGGAGTATACAGAAGAAAATAAGCATTGAATGGTTTAGTATACCTTGTGCGAAGTATGAGATTCGTTTTTTATGATGAGCCAAGGTAACAGAAAAATGAGAATTTCCGGTTTTTCTTATCGAATGATAATTGCTGGCGCCCACTTGTTTCGGGGCTACTCTTTTTCAGCCGTAAAAAGAGATCGACGAGCTATGCATCCAGAAATGACCGCTTCTCAAAACGAAATCGCTCTCTGTCGTGTGTCTGTGGAAGAATGTGGAAGAATACCTTTTTCAGCAGAAGTCTTCTTGCTCAAAAGACTGCCCAGCGCCCTAGAGACAGGGGTATAATTCTCCCCCTTCTACTACAAGAGCGGAAGTGTGTTTTCATTTTCCGCTGATTCCCTACAACGACCACTTCATCCGTTCGTTTCATTTTTGAATGATAACGGAAACTACTCTGGTTTCACATGCCAAAACCCCCGATGCAATTATGTGGCACATCGTAGTCGAATACTCCTTAAATATCAATCACAATGTGTTCCTTAACGTGCGCTGACATCGGGAAGCACGCTGGCCTCTATAGTACATCGCCTCCTCAGAAATACTGCCACTGAGGCCGGGATCGAACCCGCGTCTTTCGGGCCAGCTCCCGAGCACAATAAATCCTGTGTCAGGCAGTGCGATGGTCATTTTTTGGTTTCTATGTATAGTTTAATGTTAACGTGACGACTGCGAAAAAATGGCGTGACCTTCAGCTTACGCACTTTTTATTGCATTTTATGCTACACAGGTCCACTTCCCAATGGCAGCCACATCGACAAGGAGGCGGACATGGATATTAAAGGTGGCGACCATCCCGACCTTGATCGCATTCGCATTCGTCGTGGGCAGTACTATAATTCTCACCTATTGGCTGGGCAGCGATAACAAGGCTGAAAGCAATCTCTACTGCGAAAGTGACGACTGTCATCACCACGAAGCACTTATCGGAGCACGTCTGAACAGAAGCATGGACCCGTGTGCCGATTTTAGTGCATTCGTTTGTTCCGCCTGGATGGCATCGGACGCATATAGTCACGGGTCGCTTTCAACGCAGCAGGACGTTGTGAGAACATGGTCGACGCGCTTTGATTCACTGCTCAACGCGGGGTATGCTCACGTGGAGGCAAGCAAGAAGGCCCTCGGCATGCTCGAACTTTGCAAGAACAGGCCCAACGAAACTGTTCCTAACAGTATCCAAGCCCTTCGGAAGTTCATGGACGAGCGAAACCTAAGTTGGCCTAAGAAGTCCAATTCCAACATCGAACCCCTTGCAGTCCTTCTTGACTTAGATATTAACTGGGCTATGCCACTGTGGTTTCATGTCCGATTTCTGCCAAAGCTGAGCAGTAGGGAACGTGTCGTGGTCATTGGTCGGGCGGCGAGTATTACGAACCAGTTGAGGTTTCACAGAAAACTCGTGTACAGCGGCGCGTTTTTCGACTACTGGCGCAAGCACTACGAGCTCTTAGCGCCACCAGGAGCGCTGCCCGCAGCGGAAGCTGAAAGTAAGAGATTGGAGACAGTACAGACTTTCGTACTTCAGGAACTCGTGGAGGCCAGTCGTACGGTATCTGTCATGGAGATACAACTGAAAAGCATAGAAATCAACGTTACAAAAATTTCTTCGAGTGAATGGATAGATTTACTAAACAATAACTTGCGGGTGCGTCCAGCGCTCACCGGGGAAGACCAAGTTATTGTGACAAACGACGCGCTCCTATATGCCATCGACAAAATCACGAGAACACACAAAAACGGTGAGCTACTTGAGAACATTGCTTGGTTGTTCTTGCAGGTGGTAGGACCTATCGCTGACTTTACTCTGCTAGTGCCAGGCCAAGCAAGCGCAGCAAACGCCCCCGGTGACAGGACAGAGAAGGCCTCAGCAGAGGAAGCAGCATTCTGCACGTCGCAAGTGGAGTGGACGTATCGGTTCCTCATTATTTCACTCTACACACACGCCAAATTTCCGAGCGATGAGCGCAAAGTGCTCGATGCACGGCTTCGAGTCGTACGAGAGAGTGCACTGGACAAGGTTGGCAGAGCTACGCGCTTGGATCGTTTGTCAAAGCAACGCGCCCGAATGAAATTAAACGAGACACTCATGCTGCTTTGGCCACCCGAAGACCTTATCCGCGAGTCATCGATATCCATCATGTACGCTGACTTTCCCAAAACCGATACTACTTTCGCCCGTCTCTGGATACGCTTACGCGAATCATCCCATAAACTCTCGCAGAACACGATGTATGCTGACGCACTGCATATGCCACGCAACCTGGCGCTACCACTTTTAGATTATGACTATATCCTGAACACAGTTCGCATATCAGTGCAGGCACTATCAGCACCTGTCTTCTACTCGCAGGGCACACCGGCTATGTTCTACGGAGGTTTAGGATTTCTTTACGCTAGCCAGCTTGTGCGCGGGCTGGACAGACACGGGCTGAGAATTAACAGCAGTGGTCATATAAATGGCCTGTGGCTTTCGTCTGCGTGGCGTCATGCAGTCAATGATGTGGACAAATGCCTCGGCGGTTACTTAACTCACTTCCCCGAAATCCCTGCGCTCGAGATCAGCTATGATGCGCTGGAGCGGGCGCTGGGTCAGACCAGCGACTCTCATCAACGCCTTCGCGACGGCTTCACCGAGCGACAGCGGTTCTTCATCACGCTCTGTTTCCTAATGTGCAGCCGACCGGGCTCGGTCTCCATGGGAGACTGTAACAAAGCTGTAATGAACTTTCCGCCTTTCGCCAGGGAGTTCGGTTGTCTTGTCAAGTCCAGAATGAGGCCTCCTAAGCCTTGTCCCTTTTTTGGCCATCGACCTTAGGAGCTCTGTGTTGGTTTTTGTTTGTTGTATTCGGGAGTTGCACTTATAAAATGGACCATTCATAATGTCTTCTACGTTAAAATGTCTTAGTCAAACTAGCGTCCATACCGACGTTTATTTTGACCTTTGATCTATAACGTTCAACTCTCTACGCTCTGATTATGCCATGTTGATGGCCGTGTGCTAATCTTGCAAACAGTGTGTATACTACAGCTTATAAGAATAGTAAACCAGCGATAACAAAAAGATAACAAAAGGCACTTCTGAAAATTCGCTGCGAAATTTATTATCACTCACGTTTTAGATTGCTACACAAAGAATATACATTTGAAAATACACTACCGTTTATAGCGTCTGTTCGCAATTTATTGCGCTCCTAGATTCCCATCGTTACTACAGTCTCGCAAAAAAGCCTGCCTCCTGTCTTATGGATTCAAGTTATACTACCACGTGAGGCTAGAGCAATGAAAATCAATGAAAAAATTTCCCTCTTGTCACTGTGCTGTAGTAATGAAACGACCAAGCCCAATCGATAACTCAGGAAACAATGCAACGTCGAGAACGCTGAAAGTAATTCACCTTGATGTCTACTCCAACATAGTTGCTTTATGTTAAGAGACATTTCGTGACGCTCTCTCACGTTATGGTACGGAATGAGACGCCAATGCACCATGTAATCAAATCAAATCAAATCAAATCAA
Source organism: Hyalomma asiaticum (assembly GCA_013339685.2). Taxonomy (NCBI): domain Eukaryota; kingdom Metazoa; phylum Arthropoda; class Arachnida; order Ixodida; family Ixodidae; genus Hyalomma; species Hyalomma asiaticum. Next base: position 117,043,468 of record CM023481.1, on the reverse strand, counting down.
ATCAAATCAAATCTTTATTGTACATCTCATAAGAAAGTAATACACATATCAGTCCTGCCGAAGCCTCATAGGGCTTGAGCGGCAGTGCCTGGCAGCAGCGGAAAACAGCAATCTTTGAAGTTATACATCTGCCTATAAAACAAAATGAAAAAATAATATACGGCACAGGAGAGAGAACAACCATTTTGTTTACGACGATAAATAAATCATTCGCCTGAGAACCTTTTTTAACTTATGCTTAGTCCGGGTGCGCAGTACACTCGGAGGCAGCTTATTGAAATGTACAGGAACGTAGCAATCTCGTACTTTTTTTCCATACCTTGTGTGACGTCTCGGTACTAAAAATGGATCCTTGGGACGCAAACAGCGTGCAGGAACATACTTTGTTTTGAAACTATTGTTCCAAAAGTGCCTAATCACTACGCTTTCCATTAGTAAGTGAGTAAAGTCCGGCATACATAACGTTTTGAAAACATCCTTTTTGGCATTGAGGTTAAGGTCGTAACAAATGTTTTTTAACATATGACGGAGAATAGAGTTTACCCTCATTTGCCAGCGCGCCGCACAGTGGCCATATACTGTTATGCCGTACCTTACTACACTATAACCCAAAGCATGAACAATAAGTTTTCGAATAGAGAGAGGCATGTAATATCTCAAATTGTACTGCATGCACGATACACCACGAAGACGTTTGCATACATAATCTACGTGGGATTTCCAGGACAAATCACTGTCAAAATACAGACCAAGGTATTTCACGGTATGCACATATTCTAAGGGTGTACACATACAAGGATAACAATTGGAATCGTGCAGCCGAAAAGAAAAATTGACATCTAATTTTTTCAATGGGTTGTGAAAGCAAATCAGTTTTGTCTTAGACGTATTAATTTTAATTAAATTAGCAGAAAACCAGTCCATAGCCCTTGTTGCAACTGCCTGTAATGAAGTAATGGCATGCATAAAGTTGGTTGACTGAGCTATAATGACAGTGTCATCTGCATATTGATATAAACCAACCGGGACCACATCAACCAGGTCATTCACAAAAATGTTGTATAACAGTGGACTAAGGACGGAGCCTTGCGGGACACCGAATTTCATTAACAGGAAGTCGCTCTTGGCCTTCCCAAGTGAAACTAGCTGGCGTCGGTCATGCAGAAAATTTTGCAGGATCTGCAAGAATGCGCCACGAAACCCTAATAAAGAGAGCTTGGCTAACAAAATTCCATGGCTTACGCTATCGAATGCTTTGCTCACGTCGAGAAGGATTGCGCATACAAACTGATTACGTTCGAACGATAAGTTCAACACGTCAGATAAATCTTCGAGAAGCGCTTGTGTACCTTTTCCTGGAATGAAGCCATACTGGGAAGGGGATAGTATGCCGTGCTTGTCCAAAAAACTTGTCATAGTCAGGAGTATATGCTTTTCTAATACTTGAGATAGGCAAGAAATCACAGAAATAGGGCGGTAATTTTCTGTTCTGTTATGTGCCCCTCCCTTAAAAAGAGGAATTACTACAGCTGTTTTCATATTCACGGGAATTGTACCAGTGGAAATAATATTGTTATATAGCGACAGCAAAACATCTTTGATAAGATGAAAAATGGCCCGCAGGTCATTTACATGAATGCCATCAATACTAGGTGAACTGTTACGCTTTAGACTGAAAATAAGCGATCGGAGTTCATATTCAGTAAGCAAAGGTAAATGAGCAGACTCTAGTGTACTATTCTGCAAAGTGCAAAATGCATTCTGCATTCTGCAATATTTTTGCATAGTCACTGTGCCCTTTCCTATGCTGCTCATGATGCTTGTAGGCTTAGCTGCTTTGTAGAACACTGCTAAAACATAACTTTTATTGTACAACTGTTATTGGTTTCATCTGGTTTGACTATGCAACGTCTCGTATAACCAGGTCTCGTAAACGACAGACCTGACAGTCACAATACATATAGCCTGTATTGGTGCGTTGTGATTATAAAACCTAACTAATGCATAGCTGCTATTTGTGTGTGAAACAACAGACCCGATACACTGAGGGCCTCAATTCTCCAAAGACGTGTATTAGTTATGGGGGTGCAAATAACAGCTCTGCGTGTCAAAGCGGTTTGCACTGCACGGTGTTTTACTTGCGCCATCCCTTAAAACAATTCACGTGCGCATTGCGGCGACGCTACCAACTTAGTATTATACACTAGGTGTCCTCTTCCCGACCTGAGGCTATCTTAAAATGACTTCAAGTATTTAATAATATTAATTAATTTGGAAACATTTAAACCATCGCTTTAAACCAATTGCGTTCAGTGATGAAGCTGTGAATCGTAATGTTTTAACGGGCTGTTTGTCCCCATCAAGCTCTTCTAACAGCTTTTAGCCTCTGGCTCTTTTCAGAACGTTGGAAATCAATTTGTATTGTATTGTGTTGCATTCAGTGTCCCAAAAACGCAGGTCTATACTAATAAGCGCAATGACTTTAATTATTTAGGGCTTCTAAGAAAGTGCGCGAAATTTGAAAAGTGCCATGCGATTAGGCGCTTGCGCGCAGTGACATCACGCTCAAATGTGCTGAGATTAACAAACCACCGATGATGGACGCTGACAGGCCTTAATGAGAAGGTCACAAGCGAAAATGATAAGGGGTGCCACGCCTTTCGCCTCCTCCGCCCCTGCATATGCCTGATGAATATATATATATATATATATATATGTGTGTGTGTGTGTGTGTGTGTTACTGATCACTTCTTTAAGTGCGTTTGCTCGGCGTTCAACTGGTCAGGAAGCGCTATAGGAATGCTGCAATACCCGATAGATGAACAGCGTTGTCACAAGGAATGAATGCCCCTGTGAAAGCAGCCCCGTGCTGATACTTTCTGTAGTGTCTGATGGAAAAGAAAAGAAAAACATTAAAATTATATATATATATATATATATATATATATATATATATATATATATATATATATATATATATATATATATATATATATATATATATATATATATATAATGTTTCCTATTTTCTGTCGTGTCTGATTGAAAAGAAAAGGAAAGAAAAGAAAAACATTAAAATTGCATCGCTAAGGTTCGCGAAAGGCGGCGGAAATGCTTCTAAAGTTAGGCCAGACAACAATGCAAATAATCTGTGTTACCCAAACCACATAGAAAGACCGAAACCAAAAACGAGATCGTGTCTAATAATACGGCATTTAATCTTAGAAAACAGCCTCAGTTAAAGTGGCAGCCCGGTGTTCTCTGCTGTAAAGCGCGCACTACAGCTGCTCTCTTCGTCGCGTAACGAGAAAGTGTAGGGATCTCACTCGCGTCCCTGAAGACACAGAATAGTAAGAAAAAAAAAAGCCGCAAATATGTTTAAAGCCCCGAGTCAGGGGCGTTGGAACAGTGCGATCAGGGAGAGCTACGGCTCCTCCTCGTATCAAAATGAGGGAGCATGGCTCCCCCAGCCAAACGGTACCCAAACGTCCTTTCTCGTCAATTTCGTGGCCAGACTGAGCGCTTGCACTGTGTCACCATGTTTCTCACCATGCTGCAATGCGGGCCTCTTTTACATTTTCAAAGTGAAACGCAGACGGGAGACGAAGACAGGAAGGTAAAAAGCGATATATACAGTGTATACCTTCCGCGCAGCCTATGCTGAAGCTCTCACCGCACGCGTAACATATATTGGGGCCGTGCTAACATGTATGCATTTTTGTGCTGCACTTCATTAATCATGCAGCTGCTTTGCGCAGGTGGTCGTGAACATTAAGCAGACAACACTCCTCTTTTCCCGGTCTTTTCCTTTTTTTTAAGCTACGGATGTATGCGTTATTGCATGCTTCGCATGGGAACGGCTCTTGTGAAAAATTTTACACCCCGGCGGCTTTCTCATGAGCTGTTCCCCTTTCCACACAATAAAAGGCCGGCGGCACCCCTGTGACTACAAGTGTTAAAGATTGGGCGAGTTGGTTCGTCGCACTTGAACTGGTATAGCGCACTGCGGAACAAGCGAAACGGCCAAGCAGACCGACACAAGAGGACAGAGCGCTAACTTCCAACTCAGATTTATTCGCAAATTGCATCAAATATGTAGACTTGGGCAAGCATACAAAAACACCCGAACGTATCGCCGAGATCAAACCATCGCAAAGTCACAGAGCGAGGATTCATAGATGGTTCGCCTGATTAAGGAAGGACACCTTATGTTATAAAACCAACGAAGGGGCTCTGATACATGTGTTTCCAGCTCTTGCTATACAGTGCGCTTCAATTATTTCACGAGTGATCTGCAAAGGGTGCTTCTTCACCACTTCACATTGATCAAAGACAGGGGAACATCCACAATCGCGGCAGTGAATTCCAATGTGTCCCTGGATTGCTTTGTGCACATTGTAATGGTGCTCTTTGAGCCTTTCATTGAGGCAGCGCTCCGTCTGGCCAATATACCTCTTGCCGCATAGGAGTGGTATTGAGTAAACAACCCCCGCTTCACAGGTCCCAAACAGCCTTTTGTGCTTGGATGGGCAAACAGTAGCGCGTGATTTAAGAGGATTGATTGCTTTGCACAGCCGCTGTAACTTATCCGGCGTCGAGAATACCACTTTCACGCCTCCTTTCTCGCCTTTTTTTTTTTTTAGTCGGTGGGAAATGTCATGCACGTAGGGTAAAACAACGGGTCTTTTACGGTCGTTTAATTCCGGCTGAGCCTTGGAGTTGTCGTCTTTCTTTATTTGTCTCAACAGTTTTTCAGTTATAGATGATAGCAGGAGAGCTGGGTACCCAGCATGCAAAATCTTTCAGTTTGAGCTGCAAAGCTGCGCTGCATGACATGATGACATGATTTTCTAAGGGAGTTGATGAAACAAAGATTAGTAATGCTTCGCTTAACTAACTTAGAATGGGAAGAGTCAAAGGGTAAACGAGGCTTTCCAGTCCTGGGTACATATATCCAGCACACATCTTCAGATGTATAAAGCTAAGCCGGCAGTGGCCCACTGCTCAAGTTTTTGGTCGCGCTCCTTGGGAGACGATCAGACGCACCCGCATAGGACGCCTGCATGTTTTGCGAGTCGACGGCGGTGCGGGCATACGTGAACGGCATCAATCACGAGGCGTCGTGGCGACGGGTTAATCGCACCACGGCTGCTCGACTAGCAACGCACGACGTGTGTTTTTATCGAGCGGCCTTGGTCGCACTTGTCGGTGTGGTCGCCGGTCGCCTCAAGTCGCTTTTTTGCTCGCCAGATGCAAATCGTAGCGCGCAGAGAGAGAGGAAACTCGCAGATGCGACTGTGTCGTACACGCGAGGCTCATCTGAAAGCTTCTGGGCGTGAAATGAACGAGGACGATGAACACACAAGGAAACAAGACTGGCGCGAAGCAGGACTTAAGTGTTCTTCGTCCTCTCTCATTTCGCGCCCAAAACTTTTCTTATATGAACTAACTAGCTCAAACCAAGATTCTACTAGCGACATGTACTTCACGTTCGTGGCACGTCCGCTCTACAAGTGAGGCTGAGTACATCTCCTAATTGCTACTGTGAATTAGCCCTCGGTCATGTCGCGTCTGAAAGTGCTATCGCTTGCGCGTGGTATGTATGAGCACGTGTAAAGTGCGCAATTAGTGTAGTACAGTGCAGTGCTTTTTGCTTCATGTTAACGCTTCTACCTTCGCCTGTCTTTCAAAGGGGTGAGACAGCTGCTCATATTGCACAGTTTATATGCAATTCCGCTTTTGCTCCGAGCTGCTCCAAAAGCATGAAAATTGGGAGAATTGCTCCAAACTGCTCCAAAACAGCCTGGAAATCAATTATTTCGGTGCTCACGTCAGTTTCAATAGAAAAAAAAAAGCGGAGTCGCGCATGATTGAATCTCAGGCGTCTGAGATTTGCTGCGGCTGCTTTGAGTTTCCGTTGACACCAAAATAAAGACATGCGGAATGCCACCATCTACATAAAATTGGAGTATCTTCCACGACCAGTTGTCACCACCGTTTTTCAGTGTTACAATAAAGGGATGCGCCGGTGAAAAGCGCAGATCAGCTTCTTCGTAATGGTATGAAACAGAAAAATCTTGACAAGATCCAAAGTGACTAAATAAGCTAAATAAGAAAATCTACTAAAAGTCAAAGCAGTAATTGGCGAAACCATGTCAGTGCTCTTAACTAAAAGACTATTGTGTGTCAACAGTTCTAATTCAGTGAGAATTTTTTTTTAATTTTGAGAAGTGTACTGACCCCTGGTTGCGAAAAAGATACTCGACTGCCCGGACTGCTCCAAATTTGACTTTCTGCGTTCTTAAAGGGACACTGAACAGGTTTTGAATTCGCGAATTTATTGGGAATTCGGTATCCGCGACCTCTTACAACATGCCTACGGAGGTTTTTTTCGCGATGTTCAATTAAACAACGGCGCTATAAGCGAGCAAACTTTGACCGAGGGAACGCCCCCCTCGGCGCGCGCGCACGCAGGGGCGGAGCTTGGGAGAGATAGACACGTGGGGAGGTGACGTCATCGTCAGGGTCGAGCCGCCGGGCCGCCTGCGTCGCTCAGTCAGCTCAGCTTGTTTACTTCGGGGTTGTGCCTTGTTTCTGCTGCGATCTGCTGCCTAGCGAAGCATCAGTTCTGCCAGTTCGTAGATTTCTTGCCATTGCACCGTTCTCTTCTGATTGAAGATTTTCGCCATCCGACATTCACTACTTGTATTTGTGCAAGGTTGAAGTGGACTCGCGATGCCGAGTTACTGCGCGGCATATGGCTGCCGCAGCACTTACAGTCGCGATGAGGTCGCTTTTCACAAGTTTCCTCGGGATCGGAAGATGGCTGCAAAATGGTCCGCTGCAGTTAAAATAAAAGACTTCAAACCTACGAGATGAAGCGTGCTGCGCTCCAAGCACTTTCGTGACAGCGACTACGTACGAAACCTGGCTCTCATGCAGTCGCTGGGATTGACGATCAAGAGTGTGCGACTGAACAGCGACGCGGTTCCTTCTGTGTTTCCGCACCTGAAGGGGCCCTCGCCGCCACCACGACTTGCCTTCGTGAATTTTAAATTTCTTAAATTTTTTTGTTGTTGTGATGCACCTCGGATGTTCCTGGCGGTCGCGAATCTGCCGAATTTCGAGGCAGCAGCAGCAGTCCTCCTCTTTCCCCATTTGCACGCAGTGAGCGCCTGAGCACCTATGGCGAAAACACGTGTACACAGATATCAGCACGCAGCATCGAAATCAGCTACTCTACACGACAGTCGCATGCTTCTAACGCAGCTAATACACCGTTTGCATTTTAACACACCATCACTGTAGTACTGGGCAGAATTTAGAAAAAGCGACGGTATTATAAAAAAACAGAACTGCAATATATGAGCCAAACTATCCTTGCGCAATTTTTCAGCGCAGTTCAGAGCACATGTCACCACTGCGGCGAGAGCGGCACCCGTCTGGCTTTTTTTTTTTTTCCTCGCGGTAGCATACTGACTCATCGCGTGCGCCTTGCCCGCTGCGAAGTACGATACTGACTGCATTAACAACGCTGCACTCTGAGCTGTGAAATCCACGAACAGCTGATGTTTCTGCACGATGCCCGCGCGTAGCGCGGACCGTGCCAATACGCGGCTAAAAGCGAGTGCCGATGCTGCTGTTTCTTATCAAATTTGATATCCACGGATGAACGTATCATTTGTAACAGTTTACTACAGTGAAATTAAGCACTGACATGCATCTTATACGTACCAGTCTATGTTTCCGACGCGGGTGAAGGTGGCTGGTTGGGACTCGCTTTCCTGTGCCGCTTCAGTCGTCGCCTTTACAGTGGCGACCGGCTCGAACATGTACGGATGTACAGAGAACTCGTTCCGACTTTCACAGTTCGCCATACTAACAGCAACTACCCGATTTCAACAGATAAACACGGCATTGCCTGCCGGCGAGCGCAGTCTGCTGTCCTCACCTTCCTGACGATGATGTCATGGAGCTTCGACCAATCACAGCGGCGGCGAGACTCGCGATGGCGGCCGCGGCGCCTGCTGCTTGTTTTCGGCAAAATAAAGTTATTTGCGTTGGTTTATGCAAATTTCCGACTTGATTTTCGAGTTCGCCGCACGAAATTACGTATCATGACACCATAATCTCGTTTTTTTTAAAAAGTGGTTCAGTGTCCCTTTAAGACATCACATTAGATGCTGTGAGCTGCTCCAAATCAAGGTTCTCCTGCTCCAAAATGAAGATTTCGTTGCTCCAAAAACTCTTCCCAACTCTGTTACTACTGTCTCACCCCTGTATAGATTACATCACATATTTGCCTTGTGTAACTTGTGTAAGTGACCAGCTTATATATATATATATATATATATATATATATATATATATATATATATATATATATATATATATATATATATATATATACAGCCGACTCCGTAGTTGCCAATCGCCTGCTCTCCACTTTGTTTTGTCCCTACTTTGGCGTTGAAATCTCCCATGACTACTGTGTATTGTGTGCGTACTTTCGTTATTGCTAATTCGATATCCTCGTAGAACTGCTCCACTTGTTCGTCGTCGTAGCTCGTTGTTGGCGCATATCCCTGGATTATCTTAAGTTTATACCGCTTATTTAGCTTTACTACGACGCATGCTACCCTTTCGTTAATGCTGTAGAATTCATCTACATTACCCGCTATATCTTTGTGAATTAGGAACCCGACGCCATATTCTCTCTTTTCGGGTAATCCTCTATAGCAGAGGACATGTCCGTTGTTTAAGACTATGTAAGCTTCACCTGCTCTCCTAACTTCGCTAAGGCCAATGACGTCCCAACTAACTCCTTCTAGTTCCTCGAGTAGTTCCGCTAATCTAGCTTCGCTGGAGAGGGATCTTGCATTGAACGTTCCAATGTTTAGTTTCCAGTGGCGGCCTGTCCGGGTCCAGTGATTGTTACTGCCCTCTGCTGCTTCACAGAGCTGACCGCCGCCATGGACAGATGTTCTGCAGCTGCTGGACACTGAGGGCGAAGGTTTAATCCGCCTTTTGCATGGTCCGAGTGCGCATGCGCCGAATCCGGCGCGAACGACCCGTACGGCATCGTAGCAGACGACGCAAGCGGCGCGCAGTGCGGAACAACGTTACTAGAATAAACTCAGTTTGAAAGCTCCGCCGGAGAGGCGGTCCGCGTGGCGGTCGCGAGAACTAGTGGCGCTGTAGTCACGTCTTGCGCCTGCCGTTGGCTCCCGCCACCGGCGCTTGTTGGGACGGCGCAGTCGACGTGCACGTGGGTTGCAGCAACTGGTACGCTTTGACGCTTTGTTCACTCGTAATTTTTGGAACTGTTTTTGCCCATACGAAGTGCCTTGGACGAAGACACATTCGTCGTGTACGACGCCTAGCGAGGACCCACAGGATCATTTACGCGAGGTACGCCGACTTGCTTTGCGCCGGGGTGCAAGATCGGGGTGCATCGTTGCCGACACCGCAACGATGACCCCGGTTCACGCCACTTAGGACCACCAAAAGACCCTCTGCGACCTTCTTTTTGCAAACTGCAACCTTCTTTTTGAGCACTGCAATATTACAAAGAGCTACTTTCACGTTTTTGCTGGAAAATAAGTTTTGATCCCTCGAGGAAAGTGGGAGCTAGTGCTTGGTACGCTTGTTCGCAGCACTTCCACCCCATATATCAAGCCAAAATTTTCGGGCTCAAGGCGCAAATCCACGAAAAAACGCATGGCGTCCCGCGAAAGCCCAGTGCCCAGCTCGTCGGCGGAGGAGCCGTCAGAAGTAGAACAGCAAGACGAAGGACAAGCGATTACCAATACTGCCGGGACATAGAACTGCCCTCGCATCATTCACATTCGATCACATGTCAACTGTCGCGATACCTTCAAAGCAATGGCTTTTTGAGTGCTTTCACGACGAGGTAATGAACAGTGAGTGCGGAATATTTTACACTCGCCGGCTCGTTAACGGGGACTTCCTTGTGCAAAAAAGCAGTTGTAGTTGATGAGCAGTTTAACTGCACAGTGAACAGCCACAGAACGTAAAACAAACAGCCGTCGTACAGTCTAAGCTGTGCTGCGGGCATGGAACTACTCTGCGAAGCTGGCGAACTGAGGGTGTGTGAACGATAGCGACAGAGTACGCACAAAAACTCTTGGTTCTCACGTCACGCCCGACCTGTCCGAATTGTTTAAGGCACCGTAGAAAGGAGCTACTGCAGACACCAGCGAAGTCAACCATTAAGAATTTTAAGATGAAGAATCTCAGAAGAACTTTGCTTAGGGCCACAGCAGCTCGCGAGAAGCAGGAAAAACAAATCATGCAACTGAAAGGAGTGATAGAAACGATCTCGGAGGAGTGCCTGAACAAGCAGCTGGATTGCCTCCCACCGCTCGAAAAGGTGGCGGTTGCAAATGCATTTTTCAAAATCAAAGCAAAAGCACCGTGTGGATTGCGTACAATGCAGAATGGTAGCTTAACAGCATGCTTGTACGAAACGCCAGCCCACGGGTCTAAAGGCTGCTGATAGACCTGAACATGCTACCACTGCTAACCACGAACCGGCTGGCACAAATACTGGAGCGCATTTAATGTAAGTATGGATTTGAAGCCGTCTGTCTGGAATACATACAACGTCAAATGAGCAAGCAGCTTGGGGACGCTTGTTGTCGATGAAATGAAGCTCAGACATTCTTACGAGTTCAACAAATCTACCTACAGTATAGGCGGCTTTGTTAATTGCGGTGGGACCGTGAAGGAGGGCACAGCTGCCAGTTAGCCGGCCATGCGTTTGTGGTTATGTTCGTGCCTATGTTTGAAGGAGGGGTACAGTCTATAGCAAGTTGTGTCACAAAGGGCGCCGCAACTGGCCGTGTGTTGGCCAAGCTTGTGCTCGAAGCCGTTATGCAGCTGCACAGGTACGGTGCGGCCGTTATTTCCGTGATGAGAGACGGTGCCGGGAATAACAAGTCCATGTGGCAGCAGTTTGGCGTTAGTGGTGCCATCTCAGACACCAGGCATAAAAATTCAACACCCGTGCCATCCAGTGAGCAATGCATGCAGGTCGACGCATACAAACGACCTTATGTATATCCACTTAAGTAGTGCACAAATGGGATGCGGGAACGTCGAATGGACGAACGATAAACGTTTAACTTTCGCAATAGCACTACTAGAAAGCCGCTGCGCGAAATGCGTGGTGGTCCGCCGCTGTGCGCCGTCGTAGCAGACGACGCGCCGAGAGTAGCGCAAGACGTGACTGCAGCGCCGCAAGTTCACGCGACCGCCGTTCGGACCACCCTCCTCCGCTGGCGCAGATACGGAGCTGCGAAACTGAGTTTGTTCTAGTAACGTTGGTGCGGAACGCTGTACCCTTTACCGAAAGTAATGATACTCGCCGCCAGCTGGGCCGGTACGCCATCCAGACACATTTTTGGTAACATGAAGTTCTCTCACATCATCGTACGGTGCAGGCAGGCAAATGTCGCGTATATGACACGGCATTAGCCGTGAAGAACGCGCGAAGAACACATCGGAACTTGTAGTTCAGTGAAACCATTGCTCCGTGCTTCCGTAATCAAACAGTATTTATGTAAGAACGACAGGGATAGGCAAAAAACAGACATCCGGCAATGCACATGATCACTCGGATCAACCCAATAACGAAATCGTACCCTGCAAGATAGAGGTGTTATTCCAGCACGCTTCCTGTTGTATCCGATGATGGAGGACGAATACTTCACATAAGTCCGTGAGTTGACGTGGAGTTCAACTCACTAAACACTGGATCACGCACACACACCTCATCCCCGAACATTCCTCGTTCGTTGCTGCCATGAATTCCTTCACATGCAATTCGCTTAGCGTTTTCATTGATCCTGGCCTCGTTGTACATCCGTTCGTGACTCCGGCCAGGTATGCTGGTGCTCCGTGACTTGAACAAGCACTACTGGCAGCAAACCTTACGCGGATTGAGCTCTAGCTATCTCCCTGTAGGCTTAATCGGAGAGAAACTTCGGAGAGTTGAAAAAAGGCACGACACGTTCATTCACTTTCAGCGCACCAGAAGAGTGCACGGTAACTGTCGCTCACTGAGGACACCTCAACCGAGCGCACCAAGACGACTGGTTCATTTTCGAAGGGAGAAACCGGAATGGGGACGTAGAGAAAAGCAACAAAACACAAAAAGTCAGCAAAAGCGATCCTGGGGTCTCTCGAGCATGTAGACAGCGTGACAGGGGCAGGTGCGTACGCTTTCACGAGAACTCACCCCCCAACTCTTTTTCTTTTACGCGCGCGGTCTCAAACAAACCGGATTCCACCCCTCAAGTGACCACGCGGGAAGCTGGCGGCGTCTGCTAGCATCCGTGCCTTTCCCGTTCGGGCGGCATTTTGCGACGTTTTTAGACACCCAAGGCTTTCTCATGGCCTGCTCTTTTCGCTGTAAGTGTTCACCATGCCGGAGAGGCCTCCCAGAAATTCGTACAGCGTTTCAAATCGAAAGAAACCGCAACGATCATTGTGCGTGTCACTGCCCCATCACGTTGTGCCATAGAGAAACACTGCGGTAGCGCACGACAGGTTTGGCGCGACGCCGTACAGATTGTTTCGTGCAGCGTCCGCGAGAGGCCGCCACACAGACATGCAAAAGGCGGATTGTAGACATCGTGTGGGAGGTGGTGGCCAAGTACTTCACCAGGGAGGCCAATTCCTGTTCTGGTGTAGGAGTGAGTCGTAAACGGCAGTTGAACGACTGAAAGCATTTCAGGTACCCAACCGTCGCCAGGCCAGGGGATATGCTCGTAAAATTTGCCGAAAGAAACCGACTCCGAATAATGAACACGTTTTTCAAGAAACACAAGAATAGCAAGTGGACGTGGAAAAGCCCTAACGGGGAAACAAAGAATGAAATCGACTTTATAATGTGCGAACAACCAGGTATAATTCAAGACACAGAAGTAGTGGGGAAGGTAAAATGCAGCGATCACAGATTAGTAAGAGCAAAGATTGTACTCAACCTAAAGAAAACAAGAACTAAATTATTTAGTAGAAAAAAATGTAATCTAGAGGTAATCAGATCGAAGAACGAAGAATTTAAAGTCGCCCTAAGCAACAAGTTCGAGGCCTTAGGCGAAAATGGTGACGATGTAGAAGAAATAAACAAAACTTTAACGAAAACAATCCTTGAAACAGCGATACACACTAAACAAAAATAACCAGGAACGGGAGTAAACAGCATGTCCTCTACCGCACAACCTTTTCTGGGTTTTTTTTACTACGTAACAGTGAAGGTAAAATTTACTCTCACGCTAACCGAGTTTTTGAACGTAGAAACGGCAGTAATTATTTACCCCCCTAGAGGTTTTCAGCGAGTATACGTGGAGTAATTTTTTACTGCCTAAACAATGTTTTCTCGGCTTTCTTTAGAGTTATTTTTAAAGCTCATACGAGGTTTACTGTGGCTGGGTAAACATTAGGCTTACGCAAAATGCAGACATCACTCAATTTATTGAGCAGTAAACGAGGACTCACCCTTCGAACTTATAACATTGGAAGCACGTTTTCACTCGTTGAGAGCGCAACAAGCACAGGCACAAGCGCGGGAGCAGAGATACTCGAAAGTGCGTTTTCACTTGGCCGCCGTCCACCAAGACCGGCGCTATAGGACAGCGAGCATCGCTCGAACTCAGCACAAAACCACGCCGCACTGGTAACACTCGGGGTAGTTCGCCGTGTCGTTGTCGTACTGGTTGACGATGCGGTCAGTCAGGAACGTTTGCGACCGTAGTTTCCGTGCCTTCCCAGACTCGGCGGTGCCTTCGAAACGACGGTCACTAGGCATAGCTGCCGGAGATGTCGCGGTATCACGTTCTAGTTGACGGACGCCGGCGTACGCGTATCGGCACGCGCCGATACGCGTACGCGCTGATCACACTCACGCCGTTCACACTCACGCCCCGAGACGTCGCGTCCCCTCTTCCGCGACCGAGGCTTTTGACGAACAGTTGCTTGCAAACGCGCACCATGTGGCTAGGCCTAAACAGTCGAACGAGGGCTATCACGACCTCCACCCCTGCGCCACGGCAGTTTGGAGTTTTTGACCACGTGACGTGGTACGTAGTTTTTGATCACGTGGCTTTAAACTCTAGACTGGGGTTTTTTATCACGTGACACGAAACCCCCTACGTAGTAAAATAGGGCAATAACGTCCTTTTACTACCTTTCTAACACGTGGTAGTAAAACTATGTCATATGCTCATTTTACCTCAACGAGACGTAGTAATTTTGAAAACAAGGGAGTTTTTTAGGCTCATGAGCCGCAAAAACCCAAATATCGGGCAACTTTTGCTTACAGTGTAGAACTCGGGGGCAAAACAGCAACGCAAACAACAAATAAGTTGTCCCAATCTACCAAGGACTTAATAAAAAAAACGTCAACAAATGAAAGTAACTTCGCCCAAAGATAAGATTGAATTCGCAGAACTATCAAAGTTGATCAGTAAAGCCAGGCAAAGAGATATAAGAAACTTTAACACGAGAGAAATAGAGAAAGCAGTAGAAAAAGGCACCAGCATTAAATCGGTCAAAAAGAAACAGCACTTAGGACAAAATAAAATGCATGCGCTAAAAGATAAACAAGGTAACGTTATCAATAATTTCAACGAAATAGTAAAGGTAGCAGAAGATTTCTACTCGGAACTGTACAGCTCTCAGACAGACCATACAACCTTAAAAGAAATAGAATCAGAGGAAGATACTGAAATTCCATGTATAACCACTGACGAAGTCAAAAAAGCTGCCAAAGGCATGGCCCGCGGTAAAGCAGCCGGTGAAGATGGTATAACAGCCGACTTGATCAAAGACGGAGGAGATGTTGTACTTGAAAAACTTGCATCGCTCTTCACGAAATGTGTCAAGACATGTAGTGTACCGCGCAGTTCGAAAAATGCTAATATAATCCTTATCCACAAGAAAGGTGACATAAAGGAGTTAAAGAATTACAGACCAATTAGCCTACTCCCAGTAATATACAAGCTATTCACAAAAGTAATTTCTACAAGGATAAGAGAAACCCTCGACTTTAACCAACCGAGAGAACAAGCTGGTTTTAGGCAAGGTTACTCGACAATGGACCACAGCCACGCTATCAACCTAGTAATTGAGAAGTACGCCGAATATAACAAACCTCTTTATATGGCGTTTATCGACTACGAGAAAGCATTTGACTCCATAGAAATACAAGCAGTTCTAGAAGCTCTACGACGACAAGGGGTACCTGGCGTATACGTGAAAATCATAAACAACATATACAAAGATTGCACAGCCACACTACTCCTACATGAGAAAAGCAGAGAAATCCCGATCGAGAGAGGTGTGAGACAGGGAGATACGATATCCCCGATGCTATTCACTGCATGTTTAGAGGAAATCTTTAAACGTCTAGACTGGGAAGAAAAGGGAATTCGAATAGATGGAGAATATCTCAGCAATTTAAGATTTGCAGACGACATTGTGCTCTTTAGCAATGATGGAGACGAACTACAAAACGTGATTAATGACCTAAACAGGGAAAGTATTAAAATTGGGTTAAAAATGAATAGGCAAAAGACCAAAGTTATGCTCAATAGCCTAGCTAAGGAACAGGAATTTACAATCGACAATGAACCCTTACAATGTGTAAACGAATATGTATACCTGGGACAGTTAATAACAGGAACTCCTAACCACGAAAAAGAAATTCTCCGTAGAATAAGGATGGGCTGGAGCGCATTCGGAAGGAATTACGAAATCATGACTGGAAACTTACCGCTCTCACTAAAGCGAAAAGTATTCAATCACTGCATTCTCCCAGTACTAACGTACGGTGCAGAAACGTGGAGGATAACTAAAAGACTAGAGATGAAACTAAGGAGCGCGCAACGTGCAATGGAAAGAAAAATGATAGGGGTAACGCTAAGAGATAAAAAACGAGTGGAATGGATCAGAGAACAGACAGGAGTAGCCGATATTATTATATCAATTAAAAGAAAGAAGTGGACCTGGGCAGGACATGTCATGAGGAGAACAGATAACAGATGGACAGTAAGAGCGACGGAATGGATACCAAGAGAGGGAAAACGTAACAGAGGCAGGCAAAAGGTTTGATGGAGCGATGAAATTAATAAGTTTGCGGGCGTAAAGTGGAACCAACTCGCTCAGGATAGGGTGGAGTGGAAATCGATGGGAGAGGCCTTCGTCCTGCAGTGGACCTAAATAGGCTGATGATGATATATATAGATATACAGCTTATATATATATATATATATATATATATATATATATATATACATGCACAACACACACGATAAGTTGTACGGCAATCTCTTTTTAACGCGATAGCGTTAGAGAGCTCGTTCCGCAGGAATAGCGCCGTCGGTGACGGCGTCGCGTGAGCGAAACATAACAGCTCCAAAAATGGACAACTATGTCCATCTAGCGGAAAACATGTCAAGCAATGTCTCAACTACTATGGTCTTCGAGACGGCGGGCGCGCCCGCCATCTCGGAGGCCATGCGACTACAGCAGAGCGTATATGCGGTCTCGCCGGATGCTCTGCATCCACTTTTTTAGCATTTCATTCTCACGACGCCATTAAAGAAGTGAAGTGCTGCAGTTGCCATTTCACCGACCATAAGGCGTTGCTTGTTGAGGTTGGCTGGAAGAGGTCTCCAGAAGAACAAATCCAACAGCTGCTAGATAGTTAATGCACGAAGGACGACAGAATGTGACCATTTACGAATAAAAGTGTCACGCCTACGCGCAGTTCATAATACAGGACCATGTGACTAAATCACTGTACAAAATTTTCATGAAGTTGATATAAAAGTGCTGTTAAGTAGATCGAAAACCTCTACCATTACTGGGTGATTCCACGTAAGATCGAACAACGCATGGCTGGTCACCCTCTTAAGTTTATTTCAAAATTTTATATATTGCTGCCCAGTGAGTGGAAAGAAGAGATCCGCAGTTGGTTTTGCTAGAAAAATTTTTTCGAAGCGCCGGGAATCAATAATGATGAAGAGGTGGAGTGCCGCGCTTACCTGCTCTTCTGTTTTGGCCAACTGCGGTTATTAATTACACAAAGTATACTAAGGTTAGGAGGCTCAAATTTATCTAAGTAATTATATGCATTCTTCTGCTTGTGTTCAATAATTTTTGCTTTTTATGGGGAGCGTAGATATTTTTATAAAAATCCTCAAAATCAGCCCAGGAAGCATACTTTACGGGCTTATATCTCAAAAATGACTTGTGGCAGAGCGGCGAAAATTCCGCATTACGTTCTAAGCATACTCGTTTGTCAAACTGCAAAATATTATGTTTATATGACTTTACAATAAAGAAATACAGGCGGGCTAACATAAAAAAAAAACACACCGATCAATGGAAATTTCTGACAATTAGAAAAACCGATTTTTGATTTTTTTTAAATCTTTGTGCACTTATTCTCCTTCACATTGGTTTCACATTATTGACTCCCGGAGCTTCGAAAAAATTTTTGCTAGCAAAACCAACTGCGGATTTCTTCTTTCCACCCATCGGGCAGCAATATATAAAATATTGAAATAAATTTAAAAGGGTGACCAGCCATGCATTGTTCGATCTTACGTGGAATCACCCTACTATAGATACGTCGCGGGCGCGCGCGCGCGTGTGTCTGTATCTGTGCGTGTGTATGTGTGTAACAACACACATTAACACACGACAAGCGGACTTGTCTTCGTCAGGGCGGCAACTGCCGCCCTGACGAAGACAAGTCCGCTTGTAGAAACGTTGGCTCCCGCGAGATTCCCTGTTTTAAATCGTACCTTGCGATTTGTTCATCGATTCAAGCACCCATCTTCCCCTGAGCTTCTCTTCTAGTTTCAACACCTTATAGATTATTCACAAGTGTATTCGGCACCATGACACAAGGTAGTGAAAGGAGCAAGGCACGGTTTTGCTGAATGAGATGACTTCCCATTCTTGAAGTTAATAGCACGAAAGGTAAATACAACGAAGGA
Organism: Hyalomma asiaticum; assembly: GCA_013339685.2. NCBI lineage: Eukaryota > Metazoa > Arthropoda > Arachnida > Ixodida > Ixodidae > Hyalomma > Hyalomma asiaticum. Next base: position 117,025,436 of record CM023481.1, on the reverse strand, counting down.
AGGCACTGACCATTGGGTGAGTTCTACTGAATTCCTCAAACGTACAACCACCAACCAAACAACTAAATAATTTAGAAGTAGGATGTAATAGTAAGAAAAAGAAAGAAAAGCTCTGTGGTGTGAGGTGCGCATCCAGATCTTCATCCTTGAGGCATGAGGCAAGACAGGCAACCTAGCAACATGATTTGCGCCTGACTTGAATGAATGAATGAATGAATGAATGAACAGATTTTATTTCTGAAAACAAAACAAAAAAAAAAACTCACAGAAAAACGAAGCGAAGCTAAAGCCCATTCGGTCTGACGTGGCTTCGCTACGTGAAATCAGCAGACAGGGCTACACCATGTAATAATTGTCAAGTTGTACGCAGCAGCAAATAACCATATACATTAGCATGGAAATTCGCAACATAAGCTACATAGACATACAAAATCAGACATCGTGGCTTTTTCCATAGTATAAAAATAAATACACATAACACACAAATGAAATTTTTGCATTATATATTCATGCACGCATATGTTCATACACACATCTATACATATATACATACATGCATCTGCATACACATGGGTTCGGTACATAAAGGTAAGTAATAAATGAGGAACCTAGACTGTAATTTCGTGGAGAAATTATATGTTGCACTGAACCATTCATGAGTAGATCTTTGATGTGATGTTTGAACTCGGTTAATGATAGGTTAAATTTTAATTGCTCACCTAAACGATTTAGGAGCAGTGGCGCGCGATATGTAGTTAGGGCTCTACCATACCCAGTCCTTGTAACAGGAACGTGAATTCGTTGTCTACGGAGCGACTATTTCAGTGCGCTTTCGTGTGTTGTCGTAGTATGGAGTTTGTTTTTATAAATAACATCTCAATCTTATAGATAACATCTCAATCTCACGCAACACCTTGTCTTTGTACAGTGCTTGGAAATTTAAGCACAGTAGTTGGCCGCGTAGTGACCGGTGCGCTTTTGCCCCACTGGAAAGTGCTGGGCAGCCGACTAAGGGTCATATGCTGTCACAATGCACAACCAAGGCTCTCTCATTTTGTAACATAATGAGCCATCTTAATGTCACCAGCATTGAGTGGTTATTCAAACATTGGCTGAGCACAATAGTGTAGCATTACATTTGTTATTTAGGTTTTCCATGAGTTAAACTTGTACGCAATCGTCAGATGTGTATATGCAAAGCGTATCATAGGAGCCTATGTGAAGCTTTCAAGAGGCGGTTAATCAAATGCATTGCATTTGGTGAAAAATATCATTTGCTGAGCAAGCCAGGATACCATTCTAGAGGCAGATCAATTAAAGAATGTGAATTGATTATGGAGCATCTTTCATTGTTAGGCAGAACCTATACAAGCCAACTGATAATGAAGCCAAGCAATGCAGAGTGGGCAATTAAGAGGTGCGTTCAGAAAGTACTGTGCCTTTGCTCAGGAGATAACGAAAGGGAAAGGGTCAAGGGCTCGTTCTTTATTTGTTAGAAACAACTTAATGAGCAAATAGACAATGAAGTCTAGGAAAGCATAGGGGAAGTTACTTGTGGTTTTGTAATTGCAGAGAAAGTAGAAAAAAATTAAAGTGGACGAAAAGATATACCTGCCTTCGGTGGGAACCGGCCCCACGACCTTCGGATGACGCGTCCGAAGCTCCACCGCTGGGCTACAAAGGCGGTCTTCCCCCCGTCCTCTTTATTGGGTATTTATGTACGTATTATTCTCGGAGTGTTGGGCAGCGCCACTCGTAGCCATGGCGGCGTGTGTACACACGTTCTTGCCAGGAGGCGTCACGTAGAAGATGAACTTAAATGATATGGCTGCCCAATAAGCCCTAATATGCTACCTAAGGCACCAAGTCCGCCGCAACGAGGCCAAGCTACGAAATAACGAAAGGGAAGGGGTCAAGGGCTCGTTCTTTATTTGTTAGAAACAACTTAATGAGCAAATAGACAATGAAGCCTACGAAAGCGTAGGGGAAGTTACTTGTGGTCTTGTAATTGTAGAGAAAGTAGAAAGAAATTAAAGTGGACGAAAAGACAAACCTGCCTTTGGTGGGAACCGAACCGAAGGTCGTGGGTGGACGACTCACGACCTTATGTTCGGTACTCAAGAGGTGTGACAAAGCTTATTTTTCAAACAGAATGACTTGAAGCTTCTACATTTCGCAAAAATGATATTTTTGCTAGTCATAGTATTACCTGGAGAATTTTTCGAAAATCGTGTCATCCTTCTCCCTCTAATCCTCGCAGACAATCTCGCCTCTGCTGCTATTCGGCTAATTTGGAATCGGCATTTCTTTAAAGCATGAATTATCGTGTAATATGGGTTGTCGTGCCAAGAGGAAACTGGCAACTGTGGAATCTGCAAAGTTCTTGGCCGCTTGGTGCTAAGAGGTCAAGATCTGTCGTTCACCAATCTAATCGTGTGGAGCTTCCATATTCTTTCCTCGAATTCTCTGTTTAAACGCGCATCAGCTGGTTGGAGAATAGATGTCGTCCCACTAGGAACGGTGGCAAGATGTGTATCTGCAATTTTATGCTTGACCTCGGAGTTGGACATTCTGTGAAGAAAAATCCCATACAAGGTCTAATGACAGGTAAAAATGAGCCTCTGATTGTCGGCACCACAGCACATTAATAAAGTCAAGTACGAACAATGCTTCCATCCATACATCCATCCATACATCCATCCATCCATTTTTGAGCCACATTTTTGGGAAAGGTTTTTGTCACAACAGTTTTCCCACAATGAAAAATTATGTGTGGTGGCAACTGGAGGCCATCTGCCAAGAGCGGCATCATTACCATCAACCTGTTCTCTTCATTCTCAGTTGCCCTAATGTGGATTTCTCAAGCATAGATGCCCTTGACTGTCTGGCTCATAGGCATATTGAGGTACAACGTGGCAGCCTGATTAGTCTTGCCAATATGTCCCACTGGCACATTTGACAAATGGCACAAGTCAGGCACGAAATGTTGAAGTTCTAATAGTTTTCTTGAGAATACTGTAGCAACTTTTGTAGACTGGTTGTCTGAAGAGAAAGCCCATTCTTACACATAAACCTTGCAATTACCTATGTTATACTCAAAGATTTGAGGTATTGTGGGCGCCTAAAAGGTTCCTCATCGTCATCTGTACATAACCATCATCACAAAGGCTTCTTCTTGATCGGGGGTGTGTAATCATCTGGAGTCTGTTCGGTGCTTTAGGCGCGGCCGGTTCGTTGCATCATCGAGGCCTAATAAATACACTGTGACAACCGTATCCTCACAGTATTTTTATATGTTGTGTGACGTCATCAACTTTGCACTGGATTAGCTTAGTACTGAGTGCCGTGAGACAGCTGCACTGCTCAGGGATGAAATCCGCAGCACACTGGTCCAATTCAAAAGTGTCACCTCTGGTGGAACCCACAACCTTTCTTCCCGTGCTTTTTCTTGAAAACGAGCTCCCACCGGAGCTGTCGTCTGCGGATGATCGACCCATCCACATCAATGCTTTGGGTAGTAGAAAAGTGTCTGACTTCATTGGTCATCACAACAGTCCTTCTCCTCAACAATACGTCATACTGAGCACGACACGTTACCATCAAAGGCTTTAGAAAACTCGAGGGGAACCGAAGCACCAAATACCAATACAAAGTAGCAAGGATAATTGGGCTAGTTGGAAATTGGGCGCACGTAAACAGATACTAGCAGAAGAAGGGAACACCTTTCTTGTTCTCTTCTGCTAGTGTCTGTGTTTACGTGCACCTACCTCCCTCCACGATGGACCAGTACAAATAATGCCACAAGAATGAACGTGAATTGTGTGCAGTAAGAGAAAGAAAAAAATAAAACATAGGTAATTTTCTTTGGCTTACCATGGATTCAAGTGGCATTTGCACAGGCACATGGTGCCAAGATCAGTCACAAAATGACCGAAACTGGAGCCGCCAGGTCAGTTGCATGCATCATTGTGCAGTTGAGGCAACTTGAATTTCAGTATTCTGTTATAATATAAGGGTGCGGCTTCAGGCAAAAAAGTTTGGTAGAAGACTTTGGTTACGATGGAGCAAATATACTGTATCTGACATTATTTCCTTGCTTTTCTTATATCCCATTGAATTTGTTAGAGTAAATTAATACAACCTTGCAGAATTACATACAATATTTATGGAACACAGACAGTTTCGGCATCTTTAATGCTATTTTGTGGCAGCAAGTTTTTTCCCTTTTTCTCCTCCATTATTCCTTTCTTTTTATGTCATGCAACTAAAAAATTTAAAATAATGCCAATATGTTTTGTGTGCCTTCATTATGTGTTGGCTTCTTAGGTCAGGTCTAACAAGCAAATGGACCACTCTATCCATTTTTTCATTTTTCATACACTTGCTCTAGGGTGCACTACCTAAATTTTTTTGATGGCAGAATGCATGGAATAACATCATGGAATTATTTGTAGCAGGGAACACTACAGAAAAAATTAAGTCAGCGCTGTTGCAAACACTGAGGAAACAACGGAGCTGGCGGCTGCTACTTACACTGCCTCTCTCATCTAGTAGTTCACGTGCACATCAGAGCTTATGGTGTGATTCGAGGGCAAGTGCGGTCCGCTTTTCCCTTCTGCTCAACCCAGGACTTTTCTTTGTGGTAGTGGGCAGAGGACAAGCGCAGCTCTCTTCTGTGCAGTCCGACGGTTGTGTTTCTTTACCTCCCTGTCTCTCTCTCCCTCTATCAGTCTCATTTTCTTTCCCTCACTCACAGCAAGTTGCATTGCAATCAATAGTACAACGCAGTGATATGGCTCCCACAAATGCATTTCCTGCAAGTGCAGGTCTACAGTCCAAATGTTGTCACGCTCGCCTTCCAGACTATGGGTACCTGGTTTTGAATCTTGCCTAGCAAAGAAAATCTTTTTGTTTTGTTCATTTCATCTCCTCTACTTCCCACTTCAGTATGCATGATGCCAGTCATTACCTGAACTTAACGCAAACACCTCTACTGTTAATAACAAACATGAAGAAGAAACAGACATTATCTAGTGCAAGACTATCAATTGACTTCATGATTGCCTGCGGCAGTTCTGTCAGCAGAACTGGCGCAGGCAATCATGACGTCTTATGTTGGTGGAATGACTTCTCGCAGCTCAGCATTCGTATGAGCATGAGTGTCGTTGTGCTCGTTCTCGGTCACATTTAAACTTTGTCAGAGGCATGTGACTCGTTTGCGAATGTTCGTTATTATTTCTCATTGTCCACGCTATTGCGGTTTTCTGCATTTTGGGGTTCGTCATTCTTGCAGACCGCAAGTACCAAAACAATTACACGACCTGTTATCTGGTTCCATGGATTTGTTACAGGGACGCTATTGTGCACAGTAGATTTAAGGTATGCCATAAGCTGTCCAGTGTTTCACGTGGTACGAACTGGGGAGTGAAGACTTGAACAGGTTGCTGACCTGATAGCGCAGGACAGAGGTGATAAGGGGACGAACAACGAACTAAATTATTACGTCAGGCTATGGGTGAGCGGTGTGTTACGACGACCTATATATGAACGTTTGGACGTATTTTGTTTATTTTTATTATATATTGCGGGCGCCGGCAGCTTGTGCGGTGCCGGGATCTAGCAGTGCATGCCTATACCTATATCGTCAAATCAAAGCCGCGGTGCCATTCAACAGTTTTCTGCGGAACGTTTGACATTTTCTTCCTACCCCGCGACATACTCGCTACCCCGAATCAGCCATATTTCATTGCATTTACTAACTTCACTATTACCTGGCCATGGAAGGCAGTTTGTGCAGGCGAAATCGAAGCCACAGCGAAAATTTGTTGATGCTATGCACAGCTGTCGTGCGCAGTCACTGTGCCCGTCGATCGCGCGACCTTGAAGGTCCCATTTACTAAAGGAGCCCTGCAACGTTTGCAATCTCGATAGCAAACGATGCCTAACAGTCGTGGATGTCATTGTGAACATGTGAGCCAAATATTATTGAGCTGTGTGCATCAGGGAATTTTGTATTTGGTTTCAAGCACAGCTGTAATTCACCTGCTCTTCGCCCCGCCACGGTGGTCTAGTGGCTATGGTACTCTGCTGCAGATCCGAGGGTCGCGGGATCGAATCCCGGCTGCGGCGGCTGCATTTCGATGGAGGCGAAATGTTGAGGCCCGTGTGCTGTGCGTTGTCAGTGCACGTTAAAGAACCCCAGGTGGTCGAAATTTCCGGAGCCCTCCACTACGGCGTCTCTTATAATCAGAGGTGGTTTTGGGACGTTAAACCCCACATAACAGCAACAACCTGCTCTTAGTTCCAACAAATGTCACTAGGCCGCCGACTGCTTTGCTCGAGGCAGATATATCACTGGCTGAACTTACAGTCGCGGAAAGGTAGTCTGGAATTATATATTTGTTCATTCTATGTTCAAAAAAAATAATAAAGGCAATCTGAGTACCTGTCTTTAAAAAGACCGAGGTGAGCGAAGGGACCTAGTCGTTGGCGCCAGTGACGTTACTTGCTGAAAGAAGAGCAGGCAACTCGTGGGTCGGTGCCGCTAGTGACGTCACTTGTTGAAACAATAGCAGGCGATTGCATGATGTATTTAAAATGAAACTGCAAATCCACTGCTGCTTGCAGCACAATAACATTAAGCTCACACGTTCACAGAAGCCTCAACGACTGATTGGCACCGTTTGCTAAGTGTCTTCAAAAAGTGTTGCAGGGTCCCTTTCATACCGAGTGCGCAGTGAGCACGTAAGCACGTCTCGAAGAATATTCTCACCCTCTAAGTGTGAAGCATGTGTGTCACTCTATTTCTACATGCTGCGTATGGGAATGCGTTAAAAAGAAACTCATCATCATCATCATCATCAGCCAATTTTATGTCCACTGCAGGACGAAGGCCTCTCCCAATCCTCGCCATCCTTGCCTGTCCTGCGCGAGCTGATTCCATTTGATGCCTGCGAATTTCTTGATTTCGTCCCCCCATCTTACTCTCTGCCGCCCACGGCTGCGCTTACCCTCTCTTGGTATCCATTCCGTCGTTCTAACTGTCCATCGGTTATCTAGTCTTCTCATCACGTGGCCTGCCCATGTCCATTTTTTCTTCTTAATATCGTTCATTATGTCGGCGACCCCCGTTTGTTCTCTGACCCACTCGGCTGTCTTCCTATCCCTTAGTGTAACGCCTATCATTTTCCGTTCCATCGCCCGCTGCGCGGTTCTTAACTTCCTCTCTAGCTTCTTTGTAATTCTCCAGGTTTCTGATCCGTAAGTCAGTACTGGCAGGATGCAGTAGTTATATAGTTTCCGTTTGAGTGATAGTGGTAGGTTTCCGTTCATGAGTTGTGAATGTCTGCCATATGCGCGCCATCCCATGTTTATTCTACGGTGGATTTCTTTTATATGGGTGGGTTCTCCAGTAAGTAGCTGTCCTAGGTACAGATATTCTTCTACGACTTCTAATGTATGGGTTTCGACCTTGAATAGACGTTTTTTCGCCGTGCCACTTACCATTATCTTTGTTTTCTGCATGTTCATCCTTAATCCTACCTTAGCGCTTCCTCGGCTTAAGTCTTCAATCATCTTTTGCAATTCGTCGCCATCATTGCTAAAGAGTACTATGTCATCTGCAAATCGCAGCTTACTCAGATATTCGCCGTTAATCCTGAGCCCTGTCTCTTCCCAGTCTAACCTTTTGAAGATTTCTTCCAAACATGCAGTAAATAGCATGGGAGAAATTGTATCTCCCTGTCTGACACCTTTCTGTATTGGGATTTTTCTGCTTTTCTTATGGAGGAGCAGGGTGGCTGTAGAATCTTTATAGATGTTGGCTATTGTGTTTATATAGCTATCACATATTCCTTGACGACGTAGTGCCTCCAGAACTGCTGGTATCTCTACCGAGTCGAAAGCCTTTTCGTAATCTATGAATGCCATATAGAGGGGTTTGTTGTATTCAGCGGATTTCTCGATTACTTGATTGACCGCATGCAGGTGGTCCATCGTAGAGTATCCTTTTCTGAACCCTGCTTGCTCTCTCGGTTGATTAAATTCAAGTGTGGCCCTTATTCTGTTTGAGGTAACCTTTGTGAATATTTTGTAAAGTGCTGAGAGTAGACTAATCGGCCTGTAGTTCCTCAAGTCTTTAACATCTCCCTTCTTATGTAATAATAGAATATTTGCGTTTTTCCAGCTTTCGGGTACATTTGAAGTTTTGAGGCATTGAGTGTATAGTGTCGCGAGCTTTCCAATAAGGAAGTCTCCGCCATCTTTGATCAAGTCGGTGGTTATGCCGTCATCTCCAGCCGCTTTTCCGCGGGACATGCCCTGTATTGCTTTCCTAACTTCGTCCGCAGTGACGCATGGGATTTCGTAGTCCTGCTCGACATTTAATACACTCATGGTGGGGAGACTCCTATTTGAGCTGTATAGTTCGGAATAGAAATCCTTGGCCACTTTGGTTATGCCACTAAAGTTAGTAACGATGTTGCCCTGCTTATCTTTCACTGCATGCATTATGTTCTTTCCCGCACAAAGCTTCCTTTTGGTTGTTTTGATGCTGACTCCTTTTCTGACGGCTGCTTCTATTTCTTTCACGTTATGGTTACGTACGTCCCTGACTCTACTTTTACTGATGAGCTTAGATAGCTCGGCGTATTCTATCTCGTCTCTTGAGTTAGTTATTCTCATCTGTTGGCGTTGCTTGATTAGATTTTTAGTAGACTCCGAGAGTTTACTCACAACATGTCTTGGTGCTTTGCCCCCTACTTCGATTGCTGTTTCGGTGATCAGATTAGTAATGTCTTCGTTCATCTTCTCTATATCCTCATTATCTTCCTGTCCTAGAGCCTCATACTTGTTCTTAAGTGCAATGCTAAATTCTTCTCTTTTCGCCCTGACGCTATCGAGGTTGGCCTGTTTCCGTGTGATTAACTTTGTCCTTGTTCGCTTTAGATTGAGGGATATCTTCGCCCTTATTAGTCTGTGGTCACTAATTCTAATCTTATTAACCACTTCTGTGTCTTGTACTATACCTAGATCAGTGCACATTATGAAATCTATTTCGTTTTTCGTTTCTCCGTTGGGGCTTTTCCACGTCCATTTCCTGTTCCTACGTTTCTTGAAGAAAGTATTCGTTACACGGAGGTGGTTTCTTTCGGCGAATTCTACTAGCATGTCCCCTCTGCTATTCCTATCTCCTTCTCCGTAATTACCGACGGCATGTTCTCCTTTTAGTTTCTTTCCTATTTTCGCGTTGAAGTCCCCCATAACAATCGTATATTGGGTCTGTACCTTGTTCATTGCCGTTTCTACATCCTCTTAGAACTGTTCTACAGCCTCGTCACTGTGGTTGGTCGTTGGTGCGTAACTTTGTACTAGCTTTAGTTTGTATCTCCTATTTAATTTTATCACGAGCCCTGCTACCCTTTCGTTGATGCTATAGAATTCTTCGATGTTGCCTGCTATGTCTTTGTGTATAAGGAACCCCACGCCGTATTCGCGCTTCTCTGGTAGTCCTCTGTAGCAAAGAACGTGTCCCTCATTAAGCGATAAGTACCCTTCTCCTGGTTTCCTAACCTCGCTAAGGCCAATGATATCCCAATTAATACCCCTTAATTCTTCTAGTAGTTCAGCTAATCTGGCTTCGCTTGAAAGGGTTCGCGTGTTAAGAGTCGCTACGTTTAATTTCCAATGATGGCCTGTCCGAGTCCAGAGGCTCTTTGAGTCTTTTGTTCCAATACCCGTGTGGTCGCATCCGTGCTGGAAGCTCTGTTGATTCGTCCTGGTGATGTCGTCCGTAGGTCCAGGGTTTGGTTGGTCCGGTAACTTGGGAGGTGTTGGCCATGGTGTTGCACCAGGCGGGCCAGTTCCTGTTCTGGTGCTCAAGTGAGTTACGTAGATGAAGCACGGTGATGGTGGGCGCCCATATGCATCTTTTGTCCAAAGGCTCCCCGGGGGGAGGAGACATTCAGAGGTGTTGCAGTGAGTGGGTTAATCAGGACAGGGTATGATTATTAAAGAGAAGTAGTCGGTACAAATAAGATACCTCAGGAGCGTAGAGAGACCATAAAGGATCAAAGGGTAAAAGGCAGAAGTGCTAAAAAAAAGAAGAAAAAAAAGAAAAAAAAAAACTTCTTCTACGCTTAAGGATTCGAACTCGGGACCCCTTGGTCTACTACAAAAGCGTGGCCGAGTCGTCTGGGTTGTCGGGTCGCCGAGGTGTTTGAGAACAGATTACTGCTGTGCCCTCTCGTCAATTGTGACGCGATTAATTTCAAAATGTTGCATTGCAGCATTTTTGCTGATTTCGAATACAAGAAAGGCATGCCTGATTGTCTCGCCTGCGCCGCGGGAGTTTACGGCGTGTTTGTCGCGTCATCACGTGCAGCTTGACCGGAGTGTGTCGTTATCCTTCTGTTCTCCTGCCGCGGCAAAGTGGCTGTCTGAGGGAGATAGGGATAGCGAGGGTGAAAGGAGGGCGATAAGCTGGGGGGAATGGGGGGGGGGGGTGAAGTAAGAAACGGGAAAAGTGTGCATAGCGACCTAGCTCGCACAAACGGAATCACAGTGATAATAAATTCTGTGTTCGTCTGTCGGCGTTCACCTACATCGTAATATGTTGAATGTGGTTTTCCTATATACCACGGAAGTGCTGCGGCCTTGGAATTTAGAGAGAAGCAGGACTCATCGTGTGTTATGCTCGTAGCGTAGCTCATTCCTTGTCCGTTTACCCCGATAGGCGATTTTTGCGAATAGCTTACGAATCAGTAATGTGCAGTTTAACGTTCACGAGCGACATACTATTCGGCGGTGGTAGCATCAGCAGCATCAAGTTTCCTGCGGAGACGGCCCGAACACCACTGTATATTGTAAATGAGAAAGACAGACACAACGACTTTGCCGCAGGCCGTTGCCGCAGCTCAGTGGTAGAGCATCGGACGCCTTATCCGAAGGTCGTGGGTTCGGTTCCCACAGAAGGCAGGTTTGTCTTTTCGTCCACTTAAATTCGTTTCTACTTACTCCACAAGTATAATACTGCAGTTAAGAACTTCAAACACTTAGCCAATGACAGAGATGCATTTCAAATTTGGTTCCTCAAAGCACAGTGGTAGAACAGCTTTATAGAAAATAACGGCCCCATTTTTTTTCCTTTGCAGGGATACATGCGGTTTAATCGGTGGTTGTATGGATAACCTGATAGTGCACGAACTGCGTTCTACCACGGCCCCACCGCGGTTCTACACTGAAAGCATTTCCGCGACGGCGGTTTCAGCGTGTCATATGATGCCAGTAGCATCGTATTCACCAGCTGCACTAAGCCTGGGCACTACTACTAGTTTTTGATGAGTGTGAACGTGAACTAGTTGCGCGTTTGGTAGAGGTTGCATTCTCAAAGGAGTTGGCTGTTCGAAGTGTTTTGTTTAGTGACTAGGTATAAGGTACAGTGTTCATTTTTAATGTAAAACAGGGCAAATATCGGAGACTCTCAGCTTGATCCTGCACATGTAGACCTGATGTTTATTTGAAGTCCTTTATAGGAGTAGCTTCATGTGCTGTGCCAAAATTTTTTTTTCTTTTTTGGCTTCCAACTCATGCTTGCCAGTCTGATCGTCGTTCATGTCAGATTTGCATAGATGTGCGATTCCAGGACTTCTTCCTAGGACGTAACTACGAAAGTATTCGGCTGGCACTACCCCCACTCTGCAGCACTGAAAAGATTATGGTGCAGCTGGTAACATAGCAGGCCATAGCTACTACCAGAAAGGCGGGGACGGCGTCCGCGGATTGGGGTGCCCCCCAAAATTATGATCCCGTTGACACCTTCAGAACCACAGAGTTAATGTCTTAGGGGTGCAAAAAATTTCTTGTGGTTATTTGTACCCCTATAGCGTTAGCTTACATTCTGAGGGTGGTAACCACATCAAAATTTTGGTAGCACGCCCCGTTCCCGAGCACGATTCCTGCTTCTTTTTCAGATTACGGCTAACATTTCAGGAACAGCTTTCTGATGACGTCTTTGGTAAGTCTTCAAACGGATTCAGAAATCCTGGTAAATGGAATTATTGGAGGCTCCCCCAAGCCGTCGAAAAGACCAGCTTTTTGATGACGTTTCGAAGACGTTCAGGAAATGTCTCGTTTATGTGCAACAAGACGGACATTAGAGGAGATATACGACGTCTTCTAGACTAAAGCTTGTTACGCGTGCCGTTTCTGCGACGTCGTTAACGTCTCGGATATCCGTTTTGAAGACGTCTTAAGTCCTTTGTGTGCTAGCTGGGTATAAGTACATATGATATCTGAGAGTGCCTCATTGTAAGCAAAATACAAACCAAGGAAACAAGAAATAAAGACATAGAAGAAAAAGAATTAAGAAATGGGATGGTTATTGCGTGATGCTTCATGTGTGTGTTGAAAGTGTTTTTTCATGACATGTTAGATGAGAGATGTGTAAATTCTTTGTGTGAAAATAAAAGAGGCGTCATACTCATGCATTTATCTTTTAACAGTGCAGTATTGTGGGCCTCGATAATTTCTCGCCCCACTGGGTTGCTGCTCTTTCCTCAAGCAAATAACATTTTTGAAAATCATGACGACAACCTTGTTTTACAATGAGCACTAAATTGTCCACTGATGGCACTGGTTTCATTATTGTGGTGCTTGCATAGCTTGTAATTTAAACATCGGCTGGTCGTCTTTCCGAAGTACGCCTTTTTACATGACCGGGTGATGTGGTACACAAGATTCCCTACACTTGGCAAAAATGGCGACCTCTGTCACTACAGGCGAGACCTTTCTTGGGAAGGTTGCTGACGCAATTGCACAGTCTAGAAAGTTTTAGGGGCCAAGCCCCTTAAGGTGTGGGTCTGTCCGTCCGTTGTAGTAGCGCGTTACCTTCAAAGAAATGATTGATGCGATGAAAGAAAGAAGACACACAACTTATTTACGCATGTTCAGGAATGGTAGGACCACCTGTCAAACGGTTAAACGTGCCGGACTATACACGAGAGACAACTCTTAAGACAATCTGCCTCTTTTCTGTTTAAGCAGAGGAGGCGCTGGTTTAAGCTAATCGACGGCTGACTCACGCACGCGCTGTATGCCAGGCCTCGGCCATTAAACACGTTTCTTCAATTTTGTGCCTGTACAGAATCTCGCATTCGTCCGACATGCGCGTGCAGTTACATCCCCGGCAGTGCGACGATAGATTGGCGCAAAGCACGTTGCCGCAGGCAGCGTCTTTCTAGCGAATTCCTTGATTGAAAAATACCGACTGCTCGCGCTGAGAAACCGTTCACCGGCCACCCATATATATATATATATATATAGATATTATAATATATATATATAATATATAGTATATATATATATATATATATATAATA
>CM023481.1:116973859-117011960 GCA_013339685.2 Hyalomma asiaticum | reverse complement strand
AAATATAGGCATTCCTGATGAAGGCCGGTCTCCGGCTGAACGTTGAATAAACGCTTCCGCATTTTGATGCCAATTCCGAGGGTCTACTACTCATCTCTCTCTCTCTCTCTATATATATATATATAATATATATATATATATATATATATATATATATATATATATTATATATATATATATTATATATAACAGAATTGACGATGCGCCTCTTAGAAAACGACGGTTTATTAAGTCAACGTTTCGGTCGGAGCCCGACCTTTTTCAAGACATGTCTTGAAAAAGGTCGGGCTCCGACCAAAACGTTGACTTAATAAACCGTCGTTTTCTAAGAGGCGCATCGTCAATTCTGTTATAAACTAGCGGCAACCCAAGCTATTTTTGCATATATATATATATATATATATATATATATATATATATATATATATATATATATATATATATATATATATATATATATATATATATATATATATATATATATAGGGTGTCCCGGTTAACTCGGACCAAGATTTATAAAAAACCAAGAACACTATAGAAGTCGTACCTACTGCTTATTAATGACAGTCGTGTGTAGTTACAGCCAGCATTTTTTCATAATGAAACGTTAATTAATTAGTTGCTTTTAATTAGTGAACTTTTTAATCATTTCTTTAATCGCAAAAATGTCAATTACAAAGTTATAGGGCGCCTCTAAAACCCACGAATCAAGCATTTTATCGGGTTAAGTTATGCGTCATCGTTTTTTCCGAAAGAAAACAAAAGCAATATGAAATCGACGCGCGTCCGCGCGCCGCTGCCCGAGCGCTCCCAAGCGAAGTTTGATGTAACAACGCTGCTCTAATTCATGGCGTGATCGTACAGGGCTTGTTTGTGTGGGGTGTTGCGATAGCTTCCGTGACTTGACTGGCGCGTACCGATAATCGTCTGCTTCCGCTGGCATTAAGATGTTTGCTTGATCATCCAGCACTCAAGATAGGTGTCATCTTCGCGTACAAATCAGGATGAGTGCGTAAATGGACATTTGGTATTGTGAGGCATAAAAAAATAATAATAATAAAGCCTCGGCCCGCACCATAAAGATATAGCAGGCATTGCCAATTAGAAAAATAAATGAACTGGGCAGAGCCAAATGGGATTTGGAAGGGGAGGGATGTTGGGGAAGTAGACTCCACCACCGGCGAAACCGCAGCCAAGGGAACAGACAGGCAGCGTGATTTATTGAAATCTTATGTTATTACATAATAAATCTTGATGTTAACAGGTTGCTTCGTTCATTTAGGCTTGTGTGTATGAATCCGGAGCCGGTGTTTGAACTTGTGTTCAAATACCTTCTTTTGCCGTATTCTTGGGTTGTAATGCTTGAACTTGACTTGTCAGTGCACGTTAAAGAACCCCAGGTGGTCGAAATTTCCGGAGCCCTCCACTACAGCGTCTCTCATAATCAGAACTGGTTTTGGGACGTTAAACCCCACAAATCAATGAACTTGACTTGTTGGTTGGAACTTGTATTTCTGTGAATTCTGTAAAAAGAATATTTTTGATTATTGTCCCCCCCCCCCCCCCTGTTAGTATCAACTGAATTGGGTGTTAGTTGCTCTCGCTATCTAGTATGGCAGATGCGAAGGTATTGTAGCGAAACGTCGGGGCCGTTAATGTTAGACGCATCGGAAGGTCAGGAATACGAAGAGGCGTGGGAGCCACTCCGCGCAGGCGAGCGATGAGGAGTCGACACAGTGAATTGGGAGAGCACTCATTGGGGGGTTTATTTAGCTAAGACATCTTGAAGTTGGAAAACACACAGGGCAAAAATTATAAAACATAGAAAATGGTATCATACCCCGTAGGCCTGCCGAACTGGTCACCGGTGGTTTCGAGCGTCATGGTCCCCTAGTCCGCTCTCAAAAAAGGCCAGTGTCGCCGCTTAAATAGCACTTTTCAGCATCCACGGCAACACGAACCTCTCGGAGCACCACTGCCTCCCACCAATAGGAAAACGGCTTACACAGACCAGTCAGGCAGGTCGAAGGTAACGATGCTCTACGAGCTTTTATGATCGCGTGCATCCGGCCTCGCCACAAAACTAATACAAAGAACGCTTTCCGGAAAATGGCCGCGACGCGCACACATGGTCGTCATTTTCGGTGCGCCGTCCCTGGAAGACCCCCTGCGGTGCGCCGGCTCGTTTGCTCGAGCACCCTTCTAAGAAAGCAGTCGAAAAAGAAAAAAAGAACAAGAAAACATTCTACGCGACGCGGTCTTCGCGACAGTATGTTGACAGTCGTAAGTGCGCCGTTACGGCTTCAACTGTGAAATCCGGACACCCCCCTCCCCGCGTCTGCGCTACGCTTATCAACGCGCCATCGCCGTGTGCTCTTGCCGCGGCCATCACATACAAGCAGTGTTGTACACGTTCCTCCAAAACAGGAACGAAAACTCGTTCCTCGTTCCTTCACAAATTTGTAACGAGTTCCCGTTACAAGTTCCTTTAATCAGAAAGGAACGCGTTCCAGTTACATTTCGGAAATTGGAACGTGTCGTTACATTTACGTTACCTTTGATTTCTAAAATTGAAAATTAATCCAGAGGAAAAATAAAGCGAACATATAAAATCGCGCATAGAGCTATGTATGCAGGGGTGGGCAAAGATACTTTGAAATTGTATCGCGATACGATACAAGATACTCGGGCAAGAAGTATTTCGGATACAGATACAAGATACCACCTCAATAATTGTATCCGATACGATACTTGCCAATTTGTATCTTAAGATACTTCGATGCAGTTATAAATTTCATATTATAGGCATATATATAATGCAGCAGAAAACGCCTATGAACAGGAGTGTTTGCTTTAGAATTTCAGAACTGCGACCAACCAAGTTTAACTTGAATGAAACATGTGTTAGTATCTCAACAACTGTTGTTTTCTGGCTATAATTATATTGTTTTCATTCCCAAACAACTGATTGGGGCTCTTTTGGCTGCTAAACATGACAGCTATGTATAAGCTACGCTGTCGGCGGTTTTTTGTGGTTTTTGTAATTCATGGAAGTCGATGCTCTATTTGCCAACCAGGTAGTGGTTTCCCACCAAATAACAAAAATGGCGATGCAAAACCTCGGCACGATGCCGCAATTACGACTTTGACTTTAACCTGGTCCGTACGCGTATACCGTTTACGCAGTACCGGACCACGGGACAAGTGTACAGGAGTAACAACGCTCGTAGCGAACATATTTTGTGACGGATCTTCTATACAGAAAGGACATAAAACCGCAATGACTTCCTAAATTCTAGTTATGTGCTCGCGTAAAGCGCTCGTCATCGACGGATTCACGAATGTGCAATTTTTGTAATATCTTCTCTCTACGAGAGAATTCCAGACATCGTAGCGGTACAAAGTGTCGCAGGATACCTCCGCTACTCATACTCTTGACATTGATTGCGGGAATTGCCTTGTGATTTGTGACAGCGAAAAAAACAATGTGACTCAGAAAGGGTGGATATATATATATATATATATATATATATATATATATATATATATATTAGAACGAATCGTGCTGTAACATTATTAGTTACGATGTTTCTCAGCAAAAGGTGTCGTCAGCCTACCAAGTAAGATCACACACTGGAAATTTCACTGCTTGTGTAAAATGTCATGAAAGAGCTCGTGGGGACGGTCACAATAATAATTGTTGAGGTTTACATCTCCAAACCACGATATAATTATGAGGGATGCCGTACTGGAGGGCTCTGAAAGTTTAGACCATCTGGTGTTCTTTAAGATGCTCCTAAATCTAAGTACAGTACTGCACTGGACTCAAGTATAACGCCGCTATCGGATTTCGGCCTTTACGGCCGGGATTCCATCCCGTGACCTTCAGGCCAGCAGTCGAGCGCATTAACCACTAGGCCGCCGTGGCGGGTGGTTATAAGCGTTATAAGCTTAGTGGCGACAGTACCTGCTTGAGCAGCGGACTTCTGCCAGTATTTCTAGTGTCGCGCGGTGATGTTCCGACATCAGTATCTTGTATCTTAAGATACTCGATACATTCTTCAATGTATCGAAAATACAGATACTGATACACGTCTTTCAAGATGTATCGCGATACAGATACACGATACTGAAAGAGTATCTAAGATAGTATCTAAGATACATGTATCTTCGATACTGCCCAGCACTGTATGTATGTTTCACGAATTTCAACGTTAACGGCGGCATATTATCTCGAAACAAAGAAATAAAGAAACGCTCCCAGGCAAATGTTATCAAGGAGCACCGAAGGTACTATGGACAACACCACTGCATCTTTGGTGCTAGTCGGTTACAAGTGCGACACATGTGGAATTTTCCACTTCAGTTTCAATGCGCTTCCATTGCGCTTCCAATGTGAAAATAGGTAGTTACTCGCAAGCGCCAATGCATGTAACAGCGGTGCATCTGACACTAAAAGCTAGTAATAGACCTTTTGATTTAGGATAGTATACAAAGGCATTGCGCGCAAATACTGGAACAAGATTCCAAAATTTTGGAAGCCTTTGTAGCATTTTAATAAACTAATTGCAGTTCTGAATATATTGCTTTTACATAGTTCTCCTCAATTTAAAGTATTTGTGAGATATTGTACTTTTGCAGTTAATTGTGGCTGCCTTGAATGTCTGTCGATGTGAGGAATTTTTATATTGCTATCTTGCACGTTTACCGCCGAATTAAACAACGCGGGACTGTTTTCTTCTCTTCGTGACATTAGGAATAAACATTATTTGCCAGTTCAATTCGTAGGCACAGCGACATTAAGGGAAGGGTGAAATGCTGTTGTGGTACAGGAAATAAATAAGAAAATAAATAGCCTCACATGCATAACTTGACGGCACGCCAACCAAAAATGACCCACACCACACAAGCATAATTGACCGGACATTGGTATACAACAAAGGAGGCTGAACAGTAAAGTGGACGGGATGCGGTGCGTGAAAATGTTTGGTTATTCGTCTGTGGCTAACCTTTCGGTCGCGTACTAATGATAGCAATGAAACGATAGTTTTTATTAGAAACAAACTGGACATCACCGAGCATAATTAACCAGATCCGGGTTAGAGTGATGTTAACTTCGCTCAGCATTACAAACACGCACGCAAGCACGTAAGCATGTTCAGCACACGTTCGCGTTAGCACGTGCGTATATCCTTTCGAAATGCCTTTCGTTTCTGCTTTTCCTGAAGGCACAGGGCTGTTAACACTAAATTAAGACGCGGCCCGTTCAGTTCAACTAAAATACCTTGAGGAGGTTGACGCACAAGGTGTGTTACAAGTATGAACAACCGTGGCCGTGACCCTGTTTTCAGAACCAATGCGGGGAGAGGCGATGAAGTAAAGCACGCGATGACAGTGTTTTAGTTCTGAGGGTGCCCTGGCAGCGAGATCCTATGGGACTAAAGGAACTTCGCCGTTGCATGCAGTTCATCCCGGCTGCCGCACATCCATACAGGGCTGGTTGACTGCCGGAAACTACTTGTCCAGCGCCTATAGTAAGCGGTCACCACGAAGGAGTAGCGGGATACCCTGACGTCGTGCGGCCGCAGTGAAGGGGGAGCGTCACCCTCGTCGAATCATCGAAAGAATGGCGTTTTCGTGCGTGGTTTTCTATGAGAGAGCGATGGCGGCGGCAGGAAAACGGGGCCTCCAGGGAGGGCTTGTTGTAGCCCAGCGTATCCGCCCCGCATAATATGCTGCGTACGTGCGATCGTCCTGGAATGGAACGTGATGGAAGGAACGCCGTTCCCTTTGCCGTTCCTTCGTAAATGTAACGCGTTCCCGTTATAGTTCCACCAGTCGTAAATGGAACGATGGCGTTCCTTCGTTCCTCCCAAAAGGAACTCGTTCCAGGAACGTCGTTCCTTGGAACGACGTTCTGTACAACACTGCATACAAGCAGATGCCGCTGGAAACAACGCCGTGTATCCTTGGCAAGTCGCTTGAGAGCGCTCGAGCAGCGGCGCGCGGACGCGCGTCCATTTCATATTTCCAGTGTTTCCCGCGCTTTTGTTTTCTTTCGGAAAAAACGATGACCCATAACTTAGCACGATAAAAATGTTTGATTCGGGCGTAATTTGAAGCGCCCTACAACTTTGTAATTGACATTTTTGCGATTAAAACAATAATTAAAAAGTTCACTAATTAAAGGCAAATAATTAATTAACGTTCTAATATGACAAAAATACTGGCTGTAGGTACACACGACTGTCGCTAATATGCAGTAGATACGACTTCTCTGGTATTCTTGGTTTTTTTTTATAAATCTTGGTCCGAGTTAACTGGGACACCCTGTATATATACAGGGTGTCCCAGTTAACTCTGACCAAGATTTATAAAAAAGCCAAGAGCACTACAGAAGTCGTACCTATATATATATATATATATATATATATATAATATATATATATATATATATATATATATATATAATCATCTAGCCTCATTGTATATGGCTGAAGTAGCAGATACAGAAATCGAAGGAGAGAGGCTGTTTGTAATTTATACTGCCTTCAGACAATGACAGCAGTTTTACTAGGTGCTTTTTCAATATCAAGGTTACATCCATATTGTTGGTGACTGCATGAATGACGTGTTTGCCACATTTGGCACGCACGTGGGTATTTGATGCACGAGTTAGAGGCAGTAACAAATAACACCCACTGGAATGTCAATGGTGTAGAGAATTATTTACGCCGTGTATTTACACAAATGTACAGGTGCCACGGAGGCAGCAAAGCGGTAGTTGTTTCCTCGTCGTCTTAGTCGTTGAAGTTCTCTGCCTTGCTTCTCCGTAACAAAATCATGAGAGTAATGCAACGACACATCTTTTCTTGCAAGTGCATAGCTCTCAACAAGGTGGACGGAGATTTCAACCAAAATTTTCAATGCAACATGCATTGCGCTGCTTCTGCCGTAACCTTCATAAGAATGTTCTGATGTGGACTTGGAGTGTATACTTAAAGGACAACTAAGAGTGCATTGCGTGTTCCATATTTCTACTTAATGCAATTATTATTAATACATACAAATGGGTCCTACTATGCTCCAGGTATTATTGCAGCTTTCATATACAGCAATTGGAGGAGCAACATTACAAGAAATCATTGGGATATCACATACTTAAGTCTTTATAGCTCTAAAACATGAGCATATCTGTGCTATTGCAGGGTCCTCTGAGAACGTTAGGCTACAACGCTCTAAAAGCTGAATTTAATCTTGCTGCCTGTGAAGCACACATTGAGAGGGCATAAAAATAACATGCCGAATGTACTCGTAGTGTGTGTTCATGTTGCCAGTGTCCACAGCCTTGACTACATTTACAAGGTAATAAGATTTTGAAGGCTAGTTGAACTCTATCCAACGGTATAAAATCGGTAACTGGTATCACATGGGTATAAGCTAAATTTAACAATATCCTACACTGAAAAAAAATCACCCTGGTTCACGGCAAAACCTGCTCGTAAATTTTGACCAAACACTCTTCCGGAACTTAGTGACAGCAACTTCCGTAGGACGGAAAGCCTGTAAAATATTTGTCGCAGAGCTGTATACGCATCCGTTCGCACTTCTAAAACGACAGGCTCCGTTGTTTGAATTTTACCAATACGGTCTAGCCGTCAATGTACAGATGTGGCCGTAGTTTCAAGACAACTGGCCCCGTATTCTTCTTTCAGTCTATATGGTTGAGTCGTTTATGTGCACGTGATTGCCGTAATGAAAAAAAAGCATGAGAAACAGTGCAACATATTTGCATTATACGGGCCCGTTGCTGAAATACGGGTGCTTCCGTAATGAGAAAAATTATTAAGGGCTGGACACATGGTCCGACTTTGCATGCGATCCGACGTCCGGCGATGCGATCCGGCAGTCGCACCGGGTGTACCGGGGTGTTTTTGCAGCACCGGTTCCCTGGTCCGGTCGTCCGGCACGCGTCAAACCGCGCAGATTTTAGAAAAGTCGGACGGCAGCAGCCAATGGCAGCGCGGGAGACGCGTGACGTCGTGCTGCTGGCCGCCCATTGGTTGACTGCTCCGCTCCGATCGCCCAGCCGAAGTTGCCGTGGCTTTTGCCGGTATCGCCGGGATCTCGAGGAAAATATTGATTATGACTTGTTTCTGGCTCGAAATAAATGCTTATTAAGTAGTGTTATGCCTGATGTGAATCAATCTGCAAAGCAACGCCCGTTTCCAAACCAGCGGAGAGATCGAAAGCAACCGCCGTGGAAAGGTAAACAAACATCTCGGCAAGGGCCACCTCACCGATGCGGCTCGTTTCGTTTATGCCATACCGCTTCATTCATGACAACGTTTCGGGAAACTAATCGCATGTGTTAACGCACGACATATGAGCTCCAATGTTAATCGTGCACGTAAAAATGAGCACGTTGTGACGAGCTCGCGGTTGACAGCGAACGACTACTACTCCGAGGTCGGCAGCTAGGCCTACCCTCGTTCGTAGTCGTCACTGACGGTGGGTTGCTGTGATGTGCTAGTCCCTCTCGAAGGCATCGGCAGTGTTTTTTTTTGTGTTGTATGACCAAGCAAGGCGGTAGAAAAATGATTATTTTGTACTCACTGACGAGGATACGATGTCTTACGAGCGTGTACGCAGACGCGCTTCGTGAGGGACGGAGCTGATCTGTCGTCTTGACCCGCCGAGGCATTTGCCTGTGTCGATGGAATCGCGTCGAAAATATTGCTTATGATTTGTTTGTGACACGAAATTAATTCTCATTGAGTAATGTTACGCCTAAAGTGAACCAATCAGTAAAGCAGCGCCCATTTCCAAAGCACATCGGCAGGGGCTGTTTCACCGAAGCGGCTCGCTTCGTTTTTACCATTGCGCTTCGCATCTACTTCGAGGAAACTAATCGTATGCGTTGACATACGAGGTATGAGTACAAATGTTAATTGTGTTGGCAAAAATGAGAGCTTCGTGGCGAGCTGGCGGTTGATTGCGAACGACGACGGCTACGTCGTCGGCAGCTAGGCCTACCCTCGGAGTCGTCGCTGACGGTGGGCTGTCGTGTTGTGTTTGTCGCTCGCGAAGGCGTAGTTTTATCGGCAATGTTTTTCGGCGCGGTTATGCAACCAAGTAAGGCTGTACAAAGATTTATTTGCACTTAGCGACAGGGATGCGATGTTTTACGAGCGTGTATGCCAACGCGCCGGATATGGGCGGAGCCTACTTGCTGATCGCTCGTCGCCCTGTGTGTCTTGAAGCGTCGGATGTCGGACGCCGGACCGTGCGACGTCGGATCGCATGGAAAATCGAGACCATGTGTCCAGCCCTTTATTCTGTGTGTTGAACCTGACATTATACGGTCAGCCCGTCGGAATACAGGGGCGCCCCGAGTAAACATATAGTGAATGATTCCTGTATTTCAAATGTACAGGTGAGGCTTATGTTTATAGAAGGTATTTATTTGGCTTTTGGCATCTTGTATATTTCACAAAGCATATCTAATTTTGTAGGATGTACACGTTTGTAAAGCATCAGGAAAGTCACTCAGAGCTGCAGAAATAAATGTCTTGGAAGAACAGTGGTGCATGAACATCCTACAAAAACATGTATACTCTGTAATGCATACAAAATCAAAGAGCTCAGTTTATCGAATAGTTGAAAAGGCTGTAAGCACTACAATTTGTGATACAAGGTACAAAGTGCACGATTTTAGGCGAGAAAATTTAGTCAGCAAGCTCTCAAGTAAAGAAAAACAACTTTATTGTCAGCTACACCATTCGTTCGGCCAACGCTCTTCCAGGTTGTCACTCTTGGCCATACACATCTTGGATGGATAAGCTTGGTGCTGTAAGGAGAAATAAGCAGAATTGTTCGTGAGCTTCCTCTCTAATGCAGCAAAGCAGGATTATCGCAGAAAGTACCATGATGTAAGGAAACAAACACAGACTAACACTGGCAAACAACAATGTTGATTACTGTAGCCAACATTTTGCCAAGGGTGCTTCAACGTGTTTTCCTTGATGGCATACTTTTGTGCATGTAGTTCACTCATCCCCACCCTCACTGTGTGATGAGGAAATGAGTTGGTGCACAGAGCCCGTCAAGGGAAGCCTAAGTGTTAAAAACCAGGATGCATAGATATGAAATTGAAGAAGTGAGTTCTGCTGCTATTCTGTGAAAAGTTAGGGGTCACTGAAACGGAAAAGTACCTGCGCATGTAGCTGTTTACTCTTCACGGATAAAACGAATCAATAAAGACAGTGTCAACACCTGGAAAGAAGCAAGACGAGATTAAGGAAATAGAAACCTTGTATAAGAATATATTTGGCTAATAGCACAAATGGAAATTAAGGTAGCGATTATGAGTATACATGCTATAAGAAGTAAGAACAAAAAAGAGGTTAATGTGCAGCTGTGTCAAGTAAGAAGTTGAGATTATACCACTAAATTTGGTATGTTCGGCAACTCTGTTTTCTAGAAGATAGTGCAAAAGCAGCATTCTTTATTTGGGAATATTGTGGGCATTCGCTGCCCGCAATAACTGGAATCCAGCCCACAGCGACTCCAGATGAGAACCCATAAGTGATGAATGAGAAGTTCAGGTGATGATTCTTTACACATTACAAAGAAGAGCCTGATGAATGCTAAGGATGCGGGTGTGTTACTGAAATATTCTTGTACCAATTTCTGTTTCTGAATTTTTTATTTATTGTGACCCCTGACGATTACCGATTAAAATATAGCACAGTGAAATGGCTGCTGAAGAACAACTGCCTATCAAAAAAAATTTTTGACATTTGCATTGCCACCCTACACTTTCAGATATAAGCTGCATGACTGGTTCTCAAGCTGGATCGACATAACTCAACCTGAATAATTTCTTCTGACGGAGCCCCGAGACGCTGACTGCAATGGTGCTGTTTTATGGAAGTTACAGAAAACATTATACTTGTTAGAAGGACAGAGAGCCACTCAGAACATAAATTGAGATGGCCTCATTGATGGCAAAAGTATTGTATTGGCTCAAATGAGCCCATTTCTCATTAAATCGGGGTTTGCTTGCTTATTTCTTGTTTTCTTGGTTTGTATTTTTCTTACAATGAGGCACTCTCACATATCATATGTACTTATGCGCAGCTGGCACACAAAGGACTTAAGACGTCTTCAATACGGATATCCGAGACGTTAACGACGTCGCAGAAACGGCACGCGTAACAAGTTTTAGTCTAGAAGACGTCGTATATCTCATCTAATGTCCGTCTTGTTGCACATAAACGAGACGTTTCCTGAACGTCTTCGAAACGTCATCAAAAAGCTGGTCTTTTCGACGGCTTGGGGGAGCCTCCAATAATTCCATTTACCGGGATTTCTGAATCCGTTTGAAGACTTACCAAAGACGTCATCAGAAAGCTGTTCCTGAAATGTTAGCCGTAATCTAAAAAAGAAGCAGGAATCGTGCTCGGGAACGGGGCGCGCTACCAAAATTTTGATCTGGTTACCACCCTCAGAATGTAAGCTAACGCTATAGGGGTACAAATAACCACGAGAAATTTTTTGCACCCCTAAGACATTAACTCTGTGGTTCTGAAGGTGTCAAGGGGATCATAATTTTGGGGGGCACCCCAATCGGCGGACGCCGTCCCCGCCTTTCTGGTAGTAGCTATGGCCTGCTATGTTACCAGCTGCACCATAATCTTTTCAGTGCCGCAGAGTGGGGGTAGTGCCAGCCGAATACTTTCGTAGTTACGTCCTAGGAAGAAGTCCTGGCATCGCACTTGCCTGGAACTCTTTTTTTTTCTCGTGGTTAAAGGCATCAACACTGAGTGCAACAGAGCAAAAATAGTGCAGTAAGGTAAGTACACAGTTCTCAAAAAAGGCTTCATCAGTCTTAGCATTTAAGTCAAAATTGATTGTCATGAATACAAAAATCAATCTATCATGTAATTTGTAGAGTATGAAGCAAATCTACCATAAATAATAATGACATATCTTCCTACAGTGAAGGATAGAGAGTTTCTTGGCAAGCGGCCTAACAAGGAGGCCTCTGTGCTAATGATTACGCAGTCGAAACACTGCTACATCAACATTTTATTGAGAAACTAAGTTGTGCGCGTTTTTTAAAAAAAAGAAAGACAGAAATGCGAGGAAAATAAAATCAGAAATATTCAGAAGGAACTGCAGAATAAATACTTTAAATATATTTGGAACTTATTAACGGCTAGAGGCTTACAGAAAGAGCACTAGTAGTGACGCAATAATCAGCAGCCAAACGAGTATGCGCTTTTCACCATGAGAGCAGCGCATCCGGTTATACGAGCAGAGACAGAACAGTGGATCACTGTTGTTGTGTCGGCTGGCGCTTCACTGATAAGAGCACTCTGCGAAGTGCGCATGCGCCAGTAGACGTTAAAAGCAGAGTGCCGCTTGCTAGCGGCGTCCTTTCTTTTCCGAGCCACGAACCCAAAAGCATGGGTCAATAAACGTCGTTCACCGGAACTTGTCTGGTCCTTTTCGGCACGTCTGTAGCAAGATATAACACATGGCGACGAAGATGGGATCTTGAAGTGTTGCACAGCGTCAAGGAAGGCAAGTGATCTCGGCATTCAGCCTGTGTTCAGTATCGACGATTGAAGAATGCTGCTTTTTTTTTTTCACATCGCTGACTGATACAATGAACGAAGAATCCAGTGCAGGTTCAATGCAGTTTGCTGGTCAACTGGGCCACATGGAACCATTCGACGTTTCTACGACAGACTGGGCGTCGTACGACGAGCGGCTAACGTCGTTTCTGATCGTCAACCGTGTTCCCGAAGGTGACAGAGTACATGCCTTCCTTAGCATTATCGGTCCCAGAACCTACAGTCTTCTGAAATCACTGGTCGCCCCGGACCTGCCTTCAACGAAGAGCTTCGAGGTGCTAAAGAAGACTCTAGGGGACCATCTGTCACCGAAACCTTCGGTCATCGGCGAGCGAGCGAAGTTCCACAGGAGGCAGCAATTCGAAGGCGAGTCCATTTCTGATTACGTTGCCGAGCTACGGAAGCTAGCACGAACGTGTGATTTTGGAAGCTCGTTAGACGAATCCCTCCGGGATCGCTTCGTGTGCGGTTTATTAAGAGAGGATATGCAGCGAGTGTTGTTCACCGAGGACAGCAAGCTCACGTTTCAGAGAGCGGTAGAGCGTGCTATGGCTATGGAGGCGGCAATGAAAAGAACTGCGGAAGCCCGCACGGGCGTGTCTGCAGCCAACGCCATGCATAAAGTAGAGGCGGCTTCGAGTGTCCAGGCGCAGGCATGTTTTGGCTGCGGGTCGCCGAAACATTTCGGCAAAGGGTGTCCACATTTAAACGACAAATGCTATAAGTGCAACAAAAGGGGGCACCTTCAACGGGTCTGCCGTAGCTGCTCCGGCACGTCGCGCGCGAAACGCCCCATCAAAAGCCCGGTAAAAACTTTAGCGGTGGTATCCCATTCAGAAGTGGTGGCCGTAAAGGGTGTATCTGCTTCCAGCACTGAGCCTATCATGGTACCGATGAAAATAAATGATGTGGCAGTCCCGATGGAGCTAGACACGGGTGCAGCCGTCACAGTGATGCCTTTCACACAGTACCGACAATTTTTTTCATCAACCAGCCTCGAGCCGACTGAACTCAAGCTGCGCACCTACACAGCCCTGGTGATCCCAAGAGGCGTCCTACAGGTCAAGGTGCAGCACGGCGGCAACACGGCGAGCCTGCCTTTATACGTTGTCGACCAGGAAGGACCGCCATTGCTAGGCCGGGAATGGCTTCAGGCAATCAGGCTGGAGTGGAGCAAAATATGGAACGTCCACCATTTGCCAAGGTCAGAGCTGCCAACTTCTTGTCGTTTAGAAGAAAGGCTAAACACTTTGATCACAAGGTATAACTCTCTCTTTAAAGATGAGCTAGGCATGATTACCGAGGAAAAGGCAGAGTTGTACTTCAAGCCTAATGAGGCACCGAAGTTTCTCAAAGCAAGAAACGTGCCGTTCGCGCTGCAAAAGTCTGTCGAGGCTGAGCTTTCCAAGATGGAAAAAATGGGCATCATAACAGCCGTCGCCACATCAGATTACGCCACGCCAGTGGTACCTGTTATCAAGAAAGACGGTGGCATACGCCTCTGTGGCGATTATAAGGCGACAGTTAATCCTTGCCTTGACGTCACGCGTTATCCGTTGCCGAAGGTCGATGACTTGTTCGCTGCTCTGGCTGGAGGCACGCATTTTTCAAAGATCGACCTGAACCGCGCTTACCAGCAAGTGGTGATGTCTGATGCCTCAAAACAATACCTAACATTGAATACCCACAAAGGATTGTTCATTGTCAACAGATTACCTTTTGGGATATCGTCCGCGCCGGGGATCTTCCAAAAGATAATGGACACTATGTTGAAGGGTCTCAAGGGCGTTTGCTGCTACCTGGACGATATTTTGGTAACGGGGAAAACAACAGAGGACCACTTAGCCAATCTCGAAGCGCTGCTGGAGCGTCTTCAAAGCCGAGGCGTCAGGGTAAAGAAAGAGAAGTGCTCGTTTTTGAAAGCGAACTTCACTACCTTGGCCACAAAATCAGCGCTGAAGGCATTTCCCCATTGTCAGATAAAGTTGACGCCCTCCTCCAGGCACCAGAGCCGAAGTCAAAGAAGCAGCTTCAATCTGTGTTGGGCGTTGTCAACTATTACAGCAAGTTCGTGCCCCAGTTAGCTACGATAGCTCAACCATTTTACAGGCTTCTGCAGGGAAAAGTAGCATGGCACTGGGACGAGCATGCTCGAAAAGCATTTAGCCAGGTGAAAGCGCTACTGGCGCAACCACCTACGCTCGCACACTATGACCCTGAAAAACAACTTAGGCTGTCATGCGACGCGTCACAGTATGGTGTAGGAGCCGTCCTATTTCATGTCTACGATGACGGTAGGGCACGGCCGATTGCTTACGCTTCAAGAACGCTATCTGAAGCGGAAAAGAAATAGTCAACTGGAGAAGGAAGCATTAGCCATCATTTTTGGTGTAAAGAAGTTCCATTTCTATCTGTATGGGCGCTCATTCACTTTGGTCACAGACCATAAGCCTCTTCAAACAATATTGGGCCCGACAACTGGAATTCCCACCATCGCGGCTGCGCGGTTGCAACGTTGGGCCGTGACGTTGGCAGCGTACTCGTACAATCTTATCTTCAAGAAATCGAGCGAGAACGCAGAAGCCGATTTTTGCTCGCGCCTGCCGCTCCCGGATCTTGAAACGGATACCAAAGAAACAGAAGAAGCGTTTTATTCGTTGCGATTGGACTCGTTGCCTGTTTCTAGTCGAGATATCGCGGCTGCCACGAATAAAGACAGAGTTCTTTGTCAAGTGAAAGAATTCACAAGTGTTGGATGGCCCACGTGACACGTCGGTGGCGGATGAGCAGTTAAAGCCTTATTTTCGCAGGTGCAACGAGCTGACTGCATCAGGGATGCGTCATGCTGGGCACAAGAGTAGTCGTCCCTGCAAAGCTACAAGGGTTCGTTTTGGACGAACTCCATGACGGCCATCCCGGCATCGTGCGCAGCAAAGAGCTAGCGCGAAGCTACGTGTGGTGGCCAACGCTTGAGGCAGACCTCGAACGTCGCATCAAAAGCTGCGTTAGTTGTCAAGAGCAACGCAACACGCCAAGCAACGCACCTCTTCACCCGTGGTCATGGCCGACTTCACCGTGGCAGCGTGTGCACGTAGACTTTGCGGGACCTTTTCAGAATGCCATGTTTTTAGTGGTGGTCGACGCACATTCCAAATGGCCAGAAGTTTTCGAAATGCGCTCGACAACTGCAGAAAGCACGATTCGTTGTTTGACCGAGCTCTTCGCACGTTTCGGTTTCCCTGAAACAATTGTTTCTGACAATGGGCCTCAATTTGTTTCGCAGGAGTTCAAGCAATTTGTGCAGGCAATGGGCGCACGGCACGTCCTCACGGCTCCCTACCACCCCAGCTCCAACGGGCTGGCAGAGCGTTTTATTCAGACCTTAAAGAACGCCCTCCGCAAAGACTTCACAGGAGAGTCACTGCAGGTAAAGCTGCATAAATTTTTGCTGTCTTATCGCAACACGCCGCATGCGACGACTCGTGAATCACCAGCGGCGTTGCTACTGGGACGACGCTTACGCAGTCGGCTAGATGCCGTAAAGCCTTCCGTGGGGGAAAGAGTAGCCCACAAACAGTGCACTCAGGCCACAGGTCGTGCGTGTCGCGAACGTCAGTTCATTGTAGGCGACAACGTGTTAGCACGTAATTATTCGGGAAAACCAAAGTGGGCTCCCGCTGTGATTGTTGCTCAAACAGGACCTGTCTCTTTCCAAGTGCGTGCAACCACACCGAGGGGCACCTTCACCTGGCGTCGTCACCAGGATCAGCTGCTGCACCGGCCTCCAGAGAACGCTACCACTGCGCATAGCACAACTAAAGAAGCTACGACCAGCGAGTTCCTGGTTTTTCCTGAGACCGGCGACGGACCAGTTCCTTCTAGTTCACAACCGTCCAGGGCAACGCCGGTTACGCCACAGGCAACGCCAGCAGCTGCCGAGACAAGACGCTACCCCATGCGAAATCGTCGCGCACCAGATAGATTCCAAGCTGGACTCTGAATGACTGTACGCGTTATTAAAAAGGGGAGGTGGTGTTGTGTCGGCTGGCGCTTCACTGATAAGAGCACTCTGCGAAGTGCGCATGCGCCAGTAGACGTTAAAAGCAGAGTGCCGCTTGCTAGCGGCGTCCTTTCTTGCCCGAGCCACGAACCCAAAAGCATGGGTCAATAAACGTCGTTCACCGGAACTTGTCTGGTCCTTTTCGGCACGTCTGTAGCAAGATATAACAACTGTGTTAGCCGCTTTCAATCATGTTATGCAGTATCTTCACCTCATAAAATCAAGGAATATAAACAGAACTCAAATATGACTCGCCTATGAAAGTGAAAATTTGCCTAGGACATCAGTTCATGTAATGAGGCAAACTTTAAAAGACAACCAAAAACATCAATCAAGTGTCAATGAATATTGACCAAAGTGACCTACAAAGAAAGTAGCGCATGAAATATTAACAAAATCGGTATAATGAGCAACGTCGCATTGAAGTGCACAATCTGTCACAGCGAGCAACACTACATCGAAGCAACTTCAGTTTCATAATGAAGCTATATACGTGCTTGAAGTCGAATACACTGGATACAGTGTTGAGGTGACGAAAAAGAAAAAAAAGCAATATTGTCACTTACATATACAAAATACCGATGTGGCTCTATACAAAACACTGTATTA
The DNA here is from genome assembly GCA_013339685.2 of Hyalomma asiaticum. NCBI lineage: Eukaryota > Metazoa > Arthropoda > Arachnida > Ixodida > Ixodidae > Hyalomma > Hyalomma asiaticum. Next base: position 116,994,647 of record CM023481.1, on the reverse strand, counting down.
CGCACATCTATGCAAATCTGACATCAACGACGATCAGACTGGCAAGCATGAGTTGGAAGCCAAAAAAGAAAAAAAATTTTTGGCACAGCACATGAAGCTACTCCTATAAAGGACTTCAAATAAACATCAGGTCTACATGTGCAGGATCAAGCTGAGAGTCTCCGATTTTCGCCCTGATTCACATTAAAAATGAACACCGTGCCTTATACCTAGTCATTAAACAAAACACTTCGAACAGCCAACTCCTTTGAGAATGCAACGTCTACCAAACGGGCAACTAGTTCACGTTCACATTCATCAAAAACTAGTAGTAGTGCCCAGGCTTAGTGCAGCTGGTGAATACGATGCTACTGGAAACGCTGAAACCGCCGTCGCGGAAATGCTTTCAGTGTAGAACCGCGGTGGGGCCGTGGTAGAACGCAGTTGGTGCACTATCAGGTTATCCATACAACCGCCGATTAAACCGCATGTATTCCTACAAAGGAAAAAAAAAATGGGGCCGTTATTTTCTATAAAGCTGTTCTACAACTGTGCTTTGAGGAACGAAATTTGAAATGCATCTCTGTCATTGGCTACGCCCTTTAGAGGAAGTGCTCATAATATCCTGCAACTTGCAATAGATACACACTCAAAATGAATTTTCCTCTGCGCCATATATATATATATATATATATATATATATATATATATATATATATCAACGAACCAATAAATTATGAACCCTAGGAACGCATACGAGAAGTTATTGAAGTTCTTAATTGCAGTATTATACTTGTGGAGTAAGTAGAAAGGAATTTAAGCGGACGAAAAGACAAACCTGCCTTCTGTGGGAACCGAACCCACGACCTTCGGATAAGGCGTCCGATGCTCTACCGCTGAGCTGCGGCAACGGCCTGCGGCGAAGTCACTGTGTCTGTCTTTCTGATTTACAATATACAGTGGTGATCGGGCCGTCTCCGCAGGAAACTTGATGCTGCTGATGCTACCACCGCCGAATAGTATGTCGCTCGTGAACGTTAAACTGCACATTACTGATTCGTAGTTTTTTTTAACGCATTCCCATACGCAGCATGTAGAAATAGAGTGACACACATGCTTCACACTTAGAGGGTGAGAATATTCTTCGAGACGTGCTTACGTGCTCACTCCGCACTCGGTATGAAAGGGACCCTGCAACCCTTTTTGAACACATGAGCAAACGGTGCCAATCAGTCGTTGAGGCTTCGGTGAACGTGTGAGCTAAATGTTATTGTGCTGCAAGCAGCAGTGGATTTGCAGTTTCATTTTAAATACATCACGCAATCGCCTAGTATTGTTTCAACAAGTGACGTCACTAGCGGCACCGACCCACGAGTTGCCTGCTCTTCTTTCAGCAAGTAACGTCACTGGCGCCAACGACTAGGTCCCTTCGCTCACCTCGGTCTTATTAAAGACAGGTACTCAGATTGCCTTTATTTTTTTTTTGAACATAGAATGAACAAATATATAATTCCACACTACCTTTCCGTGACTGTAAGTTCAGCCAGTGATATATCTGCCTCGAGCAAAGTAGTCGGCTGCCTAGTGACATTTGTTGGAACGAAGAGCAGGTTGTTGCTGTTATGTGGGTTTTAACGTCCCAAAACCAGCTCTGATTATGAGAGACGCCGTAGTGGAGGGCTCCGGAAATTTCGACCACCTGGGGTTCTTTAACGTGCACTGACAACGCACAGCACACGGGCCTCAACATTTCGCCTCCATCGAAATGCAGCCCCCGCAGCCGGGATTCGATCCCGCGACCCTCGGATCTGCAGCCGAGTACCATAGCCACTAGACCACCGTGGCGGGGAGAAGAGCAGGTGAATTACAGCGGTGCTTGAAACCAAATACAAAATTCCCTGATGCACACAGCTCAATAATATTTGGCTCACATGTTCACAATGACCTCCACGACTGTTAGGCATCGTTTGCTATCGAGATTGCAAACGTTGCAGGGCTCCTTTAGTAAATGGGACCTTCAAGGTCGCGCGATCGACGGGCACAGTGACTGCGCACGACAGCTGTGCATAGCATCAACAAATTTTCGCTGTGCCTTCGATTTCGCCTGCACAAACTGCCTTCCATGGCCAGGTAATAGTGAAGTTAGTACAATGCAATGAAATATGGCTGATTCGGGGTAGCGAGTATGTCGCGGGGTAGGAAGAAAATGTCAAACGTTCCGCAGAAAACTGTTGAATGGCACCGTGGCTTTGATTTTACGATATAGGTATAGGCATACACCGCTAGATCCCGGCACCGCACAAGCTGCCGGCGCCCGTAATATATAATAAAAATAAACAAAAAACGTCCAAACGTTCATATATAGGTCGTCGTAACACGCCGCTCACCCGTAGCCTAACGTATTAATTTAGTACGTTGTTCGTCCCCTTATCACCTCTGTCCTGCGCTTTTCGTACCTCGTGAAACACTGGACAGCTTATGGCATACCATAAATCTACTGTGCACAATAGCGTCCCTGTAACAAATCCATGGAACCAGATAACAGGTCGTGTAATTGTTTTGGTATTTGCGGTCTGCAAGAATGACGAACCCCAAAATGCAGAAAACCGCAATAGCGTGTACAATGAGAAATAATAACGAACATTCGCAAACGAGTCACATGCCTCTGACAAAGTTTAAATGTGACCGAGAACGAGCACAACGACACTCATGCTCATATGAATGCTGAGCTGCGAGAAGCCATTCCACCACCATAAGACGTCATGATTGCCTGCGCCAGTTCTGCTGACAGAACTGCCGCAGGCAATCATGAAGTCATGAATCACTATGAAGTGAACTGATAGTCTAGCACTACATAATGTCTGTTTCTACTTCATGTTTGTTTAACAGTAGAGGTGTTTGCGTTAAGTTCAGGTAGTGACTGGCATCATGCATACTGAAGTGGGAAGTAGAGGAGATGAAATGAACAAAACAAAAAGATTTTCTTTGCTAGGCAAGAGTCAAAACCAGGTACCCATAGTCTGGAAGGCGAGCGTGACAACCTTTGGACTGTAGACCTGCACTTGCAGGAAATGCATTTGTGGGAGCCATATCACTGCGTTGTACTATTGATTGCAATGCAACTTGCTGTGAGTGAGAGAAAGAAAATGAGACTGATAGAGGGAGAGAGAGACAGGGAGGTGAAGAAACACAACCGTCGGACTGCACAGAAGAGAGCTGCGCTTGTCCTCTGCCCACTACCACAAAGAAAAGTCCTGGGTTGAGCAGAAGGGAAAAGCGGACCGCACTTGCCCTCGAATCACACCATAAGCTCTGATGTGCACGTGAACTCCTAGATGAGAGAGGCGGTGTAAGTAGCAGCCGCCAGCTCCGTTGTTTCCTCAGTGTTTGCAACAGCGCTGACTTAATTTTTTCTGTAGTGTTCCCTGCTACAAATAATTCCATGATGTTATTCCATGCATTCTGTCATCAAAAAAATCTAGGTAGTGCGCCCTAGAGCAAGTGCATGAAAAATGAAAAATGGATAGTGTGGTCCATTTCCTTGTTAGACCTGACCTAAGAAGCCAACACATAATGAAGACACACAAAACATATTGGCATTATTTTAAATTTTTTAGTTGCATGACATAAAAAAGAAACGAATAATGGAGGAGAAAAAGGGAAAAAACTTGCTGCCACAAAATAGCATTAAAGATGCCGAAACTGTCTGTGTTCCATAAATATTTGTATGTAATTCTGCAAGGTTGTATTAATTTACTCTAACAAATTCAATGGGATAGAAGAAAAGCAAGGAAAAAATGTGAGATACAGTATATTTGCTCCATCGTAACCAAAGTCTTTTACCAAACATTTTTGCCTGAAGCCGCATCCTTATATTATAACAGAATACCGAAATTCAAGTTGCCTCAACTGCACAATGATGCATGCAACTGACCTGGCGGCTCCAGTTTCGGTCATTTTGTGACTGATCTTGGCACCATGTGCCTGTGCAAATGCCACTTGAATCCATGGTAAGCCAAAGAAAATTACCTATGTTTTATTTTTTTCTTTCTCTGACTGGACACACTTCACGTTCATTCTTGTGGCATTATTTGTACTGGTCCATCGTGGAGGGAGGTAGGTGCACGTAAACACAGACACTAGCAGAAGGGAACAAGAAAGGTGTTCCCTTCTTCTGCTAGTATCTGTGTTTACGTGCGCCCAATTTCCAACTATCCCAATTATCCTTGCTACTATATATATATATATATATATATAGGCCGGTGAACGCTTCTCCAGCGCGAGCTGTCGGTATTTCTCAATCAAGAAACTCGCTGGAAGACGCTGCCTGCGCCAACGTTGTCTCTCGTGGGTGAGGGCGCGTTCTCCTTCTTTGCGAGCTGGTAGAGCGTTCGTCTAAGAAAGAGTGTTTCCATAGTCAACGCGCGCCTTTCGCTCTCTCTCTCTCTCTCTCTCACAAGACAGCAGATGGAAGAGTGAGAGAGCTCGCGCACCGGAAGGCACGCGCCGAAGGCGAACGCGAGCCTCCCGGCGGCGCGAGGTGGCTACATACATACTACTACAGAGGAGGGAACGACCCACACCCTAAGGAGCTTCGCCCCTAAAACAACAACGCTTGTATACCTACAGAATAAAGGTAAGCGTTAGTGCCTGTTACTGCTACAAAAACGAGTAACACGCGCTCATGGGTTTATCCAGAATTTCTGTTTTAAAGGGGGAGGGGGAGAGGAAGCATTGTGTGTGTGTGTGCATAAATCCTTGCAAGCGTTACTTCTGCCATTACTCTGTGGTCATATATTTCAGTCACCGCGACTTTGCTGCAGGAGCCCATAATAGCAACTTTATTTTATGAAGCTCACATTTATATTGCACGCGAAACTTCTAAGTCGCGCAAAAAATTTCCGTGACCGAAAAGTCGAGAAAGATGCAAATAAAATACAGAATATAAAACTTGCAATGCCACTTGCAACTGCTTCGGAAAAAAAGCGCTACATAAATGTCATGTAGTGGAAGGAGTCTCCTTAAAGGGACTGACAACCGATTTTTAAGGACCCTTCTTTTTATGACGCAGTGGAAAGCTCGCCCCTTGTGCTGTTTTCAGCTGCAGCGGTTACTTCCAAAAGCACGTGGATATTTCGCACGCGGAATTTTTCGATCTGGGAAGCCTCTAAAAAAGGCAGAGTGCGCACTCTAGCAACGTTGAAAAGTGATCGCGATGCCGATAATCCGCCTCGTTTCCAGACATCGTTATGCTTTCGCAGCAGTGAACGTAGCTGTGATTAACCACCCACACTTTGACTTGTTCGACTATATACTTTTTGAAATAAAAGACGGCGCGACGAGCTGGCATTGTTCGCCAGGCGGATCTTGTATTTGTAAGGCTTTCTCATGTCCGCGCCTACTTCATGAATGGGCGGGCTCCGGCGCCGCCACTCTGGCCATAGCCGAGCCAAGCCAGGCCAGCTAGATCCGAAACCACGCTTTCGCACGTGACGGCAGAAGCGTGCAGTAGCAACGCGCACTACAAACGAACGGTTATCTGCACATTGTAAGTGACAAAAAGCTTATAATATCAAAAGTCTCATGCCGTCCGATACTAATACACAGATAAAATATTGCGTTGTTTTGTATAAGGTCACGTGACCGCACTCTAACTCTAGTTCGTATGTTTGCCGCTTGAGTTACCAGGCGTCAGTTTTCGCTAGAGTTACTGTATATGTTCCCCTTGGGGAACAGAGTTGCGTTTCTGACAGAACTCGCCGCTCGCGCCCCCCATTCACCTAGAGCGCTCACGTGTGCAAAATGCGTCCTTTTTAGGGAAAGCCAACTTCACGGCAGCGCGTGCGCTGACGCCCGCCACGCCACCATGGCCGCTATCTTCCGCCGTGCCACCGCTGTCCGATGTTCGACCGTCGCCTCGGCAATCGGCGACGGCAGCTGCCGATCGCGGAGGACATGTTTCGACGTTCAGGCAGAGCTCATTTGGCTCAGCTGTGATCTAATAACGTTTGCTGTGGCAGCGTGATGTGTGGTTTAATTTTGCTGGAAACTTCTCTCAAACGTGTGCCAAAAAAAAAAGGGAAGTGCCACTCGAAGCAAAATGATTAAATGGTCGTGGTCTGTCGTCGGAATCGGCCCAGCGGGTTATGTCGGCAGCTCGATGCGACCCAATATTTATTTCAGCTTAGCAGTACGCTTTAGCAATTATAACTCTCATTAGCAATATTTTTGTGATAGTGAAATTGTAAACGTTCAGGATAAGTAGGACTTCACGCCTGCTTGGTAACAGCTGGCTAGCCGGTGACAAAAGTCGCACCGAAAAGAACAAAAACGTGTGCGTTTGAATATGCATAAGGATTCACTTTGTATAAATCTAGCACAGACTGCTAAGCAGCATAAAATTTTGTAAGCCGTATACAGTTTCCATCACGCCGGATATACCTATGGATCTGCGAAGATTCGCTGTGAAGGTAATCTTTTTTACTTGTGTTATCTGCGCTCATCGTTTTTCAATGTACCTATTTTGTATTTTAAAGCCTTGCGTCAAGTACGACGTGAAACGAGAGATTTGTTCAGCTTATACATTTTGTCCAGAATAGTGTTTTCATTTGATATTTACAAAAAAAAAAAACGCTTCTGCCGATAGTGAGGGCCATCGAACAGTTTATAACCACTTCTATCTAAATTGGTAAATTGATTGTTTGTTCGAATCACCTTTCTTTTTCATTTTTGGAAGCGAAAGTCTTTCGGCCAGCGTCGCGGAATGAACGAGCGAGAAAGCGCACGCCTCTGCTGAACCGCGCCGCCTCCCACATTCGAGAGGAGCGGCTTTCCTGCTTAACGCAAATGGATGGGCAAGATGGCGGACCTATGCGCAACTCTGCTCCCGTAGGGAGCATATACAGTAACTCTAGTTTTCGCGAGTTTGCATGAAGAAACAAAAACTTAAACCCGTGTTTATTGAGGAAAAGTGGCTTCGTTTGAGCCAATGCAACACACAATCTTTCCGCCAGTGGGGTCATCTCAATTCAAGTTTTGGGTGGTTGTCTGTCCCTTTAAAGGGGGACTGAAGCACTTTTCTTAAAAAATTGAGGTTTTATTGCTATTTAATCAGTTTTAGTGTGATAAACGCGAAAATCCCGTCGAAAAGGGGCATGAACGTGAGCAAATGACCCTATTTCGGCAAAACCGCGCGGCGCGCGTTATGAGCGGCAACGAAAACCTTGTCACTGCCTATGATATGCTGAGGAGCTTCACGACTTCATCGTGAGTGCCTCGGAGGAGCTGACTACCACGGCTGGGCTAGTGCGCGCGCGCCGGCCAGCCTTGCGCGTTTTATCACTTCTTTTTCTTGCTGTATATAAGCATATCGCTATTTTATGGTAGACTATAGGAATTACGATGAGCTTGTGGTGCAACTGATGGGGTCGCCCGCATTCAGGTATGTATATTTCACTCAAACGGTGCATACGACAGGCTACCATTGCATATATATATATATATATATATATATATATATATATATATATATATATATATATATATATATATATATAGTCGTACGACGATTTATTATCGTGCAGAGGATGCTGTTGGTTCGAGAAGGCAGTAGAGAGCCAACACGACGCAACACGAAGATCACGCGCACAGCGACAAATGCCAATGCGCTTCTTCTTCCTCCTCTTCACTACAATATCCCCCCGGCGAGAAGAGGAGCCAACCTGGCGACTTATGGTGCTGGTAGGATAGCGGGGTCATAATACGGTTTTAGTCGGCTGACATGAACCGTGTCACGACCGCGATGCCGGTGGTCGGTAGATGGTGTCAAGGGTTCGATGACATAGTTAACGGCAGAGGTACGGTCTACGACGCGGAAAGGGCCATCGTAGCGAGCAAGAAGCTTGGTCGAGAGGCCAGGACTGTGAGGTGGGACCCACAGCCAAACGAGGGAGCCAGTCTGGAACTGAGGTGTGGGTACGTCGCTGTTATGGCGCAGTTTCTCGCGACTTTGGGCGCTGGTCGTAAGGGTACGTGCGAGTTGTCGGCAATCTTCTGCATATATCGCCGCTTCAGAGACCGGTGTGCATTCGGATGTATCGGGTCGGTATGGCAGCATCGTGTCCAACGTACACGAGGGCTCTCGTCCTTACAACAAAAAGAATGGCGAAAGTCCAGTAGTGGCCTGTGTCGCGTAGTTATATGCATACGTCACGAACGGCAAACGGTGTACCAGTTACTATGATCCGAAGGAACGTACATAGTCAGCATGTCACCTAGTGTGCGGTTGAATCTTTCTGTCAAGCCGTTCGTTTGGGGGTGGTAGGCTGTAGACTTGCGTTGAATGATGCTGCACGCAGCGAGAAGGGCTTGTATGACTTCAGAGAGGAACACGCGCCCCCTGTCGCTGAGCAGTTCTCGGGGTGCTCCATGTCGAAGAACGAAGTTCCGCAAGATGAAAAATGCGACCTCGCGTGCAGTGGCGGCTGGGAGCGCGGCAGTCTGGGCGTAGCGCGTCAAGTGGCCGACGCCAACAATTATCCATCGGTTACCCGTCGAGCTGCAGGGAAGTGGCCCGTAGAGGTCGATGCCGATGCGGTCAAAGGGACGATGTGGACAAGGCAGCGGCTGTAGCTCTGCAGAAGGGCACTGTTGAATTTTTCGGCGTTGGCAGGCCGTGCAAGCTCGAATGTACTGACGGACGAAGTTATACACTCCATTCCATTCCAAGTTATACATTCCTGGTCCATCGTGGAGGGAGGTAGGTGCCCGTAAACACAGACACTAGCAGAAAGGAACAAGAAAGGTGTTCGCTTCTTCTGCTAGTATCTGTGTTTACGTGCGCTCAATTTCCAACTAGCCCAATTATCCTTGCTACTTTGTATTGGTATTTGGTGCTTCGGTTCCCCTCGAGGTTTCTAAAGCCTTTGTTTGTAACGTGTCGTGCTCAGTATGACGCATTGTTGAGGAGAGGGACTGTTGTGATGACCAATGAAGTTAGACACTTTTCTACTACCCAAAGCATTGATGTGGATGGGTCGATCATCCACAGGCGACAGCTCCGGTGGGAGCTCGTTTTCAAGAAAAAGCACGGCAAGAAAGTTTGTGGGTTCCACCAGAGGTGACACTTTTGGATTGGACCAGTGTGCTGCGGATTTCATCCCTGAACAGTGCAGCTGTCTCACGGCACTCAGTACTAAGCTAATCCAGTGCAAATTTGATGACGTCACACAACATATAAAAATACCGTGAGGATACGGTTGTCACGGTGTATTTATTAGGCCTCGGTGATGCAACGAACCGGCCGCGCCCAAAGCACCGAACAGACTCCAGATGATTACCCACCCCCGATGAAGAAGCCTTTGTGATGATGGTTATGTACAGATGACAAAGAGGAACCCTTTAGGCGCCCACAATACCACAAATCTTTTAGTATAACATAGGTAATTGCAAGGTTTATGTGTAAGAATGGGCTTTCCTTTCAGACAACCAGTCTACAAAAGTTGCTACGGTATTCTCAAGAAAACTATTAGAACTTCAACATTTCGTGCCTGACTTGTGCCATTTGTCAAATGTGCCAGTGCGACATATTGGCAAGACTAATGAGGCTGCCACGTTGTACCTCAATATGCCTATGAGCCAGACAGTCAAGGGCATCTATGCTTGAGAAATCCACATTAGGGCAACTGAGCATGAAGAGAACAGGTTGTTGGTAATGATGCCGCTCTTGGCAGATGGCCTCCAGTTGCCATCACACATAATTTTTCATTGTGGGAAAACTGTTGTGACAAAAACCTTTCCCAAAAATGCGGCTCAAAAATGGATGGATGGATGTATGGATGGAAGCATTGTTCGTACTTGACTTTATTAATGTAGTTAGAAAAAGAGGTCCGTTTTCGGCGCCCCACGGTGACCCGAGTGTACGCTGGCGGAGGGTCGTAGGCCGGTGAGGGGAACGTTTTATTCTACTGCGCCAAAAAGCGTCTCTCCAGGCTGAAGCCCGAAGCTCCGCTCTCTTGCCAGGGAAGAAGAGCCACCTTATATACACCGGTTGCTCCGCCCCTGAACCCCTCCTAGCCAATCACAAACGCCGATCGAAACTCCGACGCCGCACTAACAAAAGACAATCGTGAACAATACAGTAGGTACGCTTGCTGCCCACCATGGATGGATGGATGGATATTAGGAGCGTCCCCTTTATAACGGGGCGGTAGCCTTATCTCTATCGCCACGCCACGGGGAAGGGCGCCAGCCTAACCAGGTGGCGACTACAGACATTCCTGAACATGCGGCCTAACACCCGTCAAACCGGTTTCCAGCTACCAGCTAGCCTGCTCCCAGCTGTGCAATGAATTTCCACAATGGTCGCCACCTGCCCCGCATGTCCACCACGTGGCTGTGCGCCTTCCCTATAACCACATTCTCTTGGCCGGCACACGGCGACAGTGATATCCCGCGCTTTCCACGTCCCGTATATGCCTGGCCACAAGCGGCAACGCAATGCTCGCACCCCTGAGACTGACTCCTCCCCCCTCAAGAGTGTTACTAGACACTCGATGTCTATGTAACACGATAAAAAAAATAAACACATTCTCTTCATTTATTTATTTATTTATTTATTATTTATTTATTTATTTATTTATTTATTCATTTATTTATCACAGTACCCTCAGCGCCCTAAGGCATTACAGAGGGGGGGTTACACAGTACATGATCGGTAAAGACGCATTTGCAGGTATCGGGTACAGTAAGAAAGTAGAAAAAAAAAGAAATACAAGCATTCGTCACAAGCTCAGTATTCTTGATGACAACATAGACACAGTATCATAACATGGCGTAGAAGGCAGCGTTAGAGTTCGTGCTTGCAACATCATTGGTAAGGCGATTCCATTCCGAAATTGTGCGTGGAAAAAATGTATTTCTGAATGATTCGGTTCTGCACTTCTATTCTCTGACATTGTTAGTATGGTCGATTCGTCATGAGATGTAGTGCGGTTGAAATAACTAAAATAATAACTAAAAAAATATACACAATATAACAACACACAAAAAAATCGCACACGCCCTTCAGAACCTGCAACTTTGCCCAGCAATACCCCCATATCGCGAAAGCGGACACGTACAGACAAGAACTGCACTTCAACATCTCACATCATGCACCACAAGATTGTCCTATCATGTGAGACACATTTCAAGCTCTCTCCGGTTCTCGAAGCACTCTCAAGGGAGCAAGTGATCAAAGGCAACGGTACGTACAAATACAAACACATACAAAAAAACGAAAAAAAACGGTCCCTCTCGAAGTACTGTTGAAAATGGTCCTCGCCGAAATCCAAGAAAATAACATACACAAAGTAATACAATATATATACACTGACCCAAGAAAACATTCGACTCAAACTCCGGGACACTATAATAGAACATTACTTGGACCATTTAAAAAAAAAAGAAAAGGACAAGCACACACAGTTCGTTAAAACAACAAAGAAAAATGAAATATTCGAAAGAGCATCGGCTGCCTCGTCTACACGAACCATTTACCACATTTGCCATTTGCATGCCTGACATGTGGGGGATGCACTGAGAGGAGCTGAGCGGGTCAGGAAGGTTAGGGGGTCGTCGTCTGTTTTAATCCTGACTTTTATGCCGAAAATCCACCTGCCGAACGTCTCCTTTGTCCACACTGTCGCAAACAAAGCCCGTTCGGCAGCAGACTCTTTCTCAGGCATGGGCACTTGCTCCCTACTGAGGACAGTGGGAAGGCGTTCGTCTCCGTCCCTTTCCCGAGAAGGGCAACTGCCGATCGTTTCGAGTTTCCTGGCGCCGGAGGGACTGTTAAGATCGGCGTGGGCCCCCCATAGATGTGGTGGAGGGAGGCTGCCGGCGGTGGCCAGTGGATATACTCTTCCGTGAAAAAAGCCGTGGGGAACGAGTGCTGCTTGCGTTCCCACGGATGGACATCGCTGGGCTGCCGTCTCGAAGAGACAAGTGCATTGTTTGGATGCTGCAGAGACGGCTATGTTCGCCGCTGGCCTCGAGCTTCAAACGAGCCCGCGTGATGCTCCCAGAATCCGTGGACAGTAGGTGTGTCGTGCGGTGTGTGTGTGCGCGTTTGGGCCGCTTTTGAAGTACGGACTTCACGGCCGCATCATCGCAGCGGGAGTGGTACAGCAGCGCACTGGACACAGGACTGCTGCCCGCAGAAGGCTCTACGGCCGCCCCGTTAGGTGAAAGTGCCAGCGTGTCGTCAAAACGGACGGGGCCGGGAACGGTGCTTTTATTTGTGCTGCTGTTGTTTTTCAGCAAGTCTCTTCGCCGGACCGAACCGGGAATCATCATCGGCTGCCACTCGGGTCACGTCAGCCCTTGCCGCAGAGAAGCAGCGAAGGCGGAGCGTGACCTCCTCTCTTCGAAGGCGGAGACGACCTTGTGATTGGACACAGTGTATATAGTGTTGTATATAATAAGAGCGCAAACGCGCTCGATCGAGCTCCGTTCATCATGTAAAATAAACTTCATCTCTCTTCTCTAACGTCATCGTCTCCGTGTCGGCTCCGCACTTCCGCAACATCCCCTTGGAGTCGGCATGGGTGAAACGTCGACCTGGTAGCGTGGAATCCCAGGACCGACGGCCCGACTCCTGCAACACCATCAGGATCCCAACACCGGTAAAGTCATAGTGAAGCATTGGAAAGTCTTGTTGCTGACCAGTGAACATTGTAAATAATGTCGACTTTAATAATGTCAATAACGATAATAACGATTGGAACCGTGTTCACAAAACATTCAAGCCCATTATTTCAAAGGTCGTCAGCAACAACAACAGAAACAACATCAACAAAAATGCAGCCTTAGACGTTGGTCTAGGAAAGCACACAGCACTCTTCTCTGTTGTTGTTACAATTGAAATGCTCATTGCGGTTTTACATACAAATGACAAGTACACACATGGTGCGCATGTCAAGCAGGAAAGACATCGTACGGGACGCAGAGATTACAAATTCTTACATATCCGCAAGGCAGACAATCTGAGGAGATGTTTGAAGCTGTTTCGAAAGGATGGCAAGGAGGGCAATCTATCAACAAACGCTATTTCAGAACTTGTCGCTATGTCAGGGCAGATCATTTCGTGGCGCGGAACATACATACTATTGGTGCCAATTGTAAAGGCGCCATCACGGTGTGTAAAATCTCATTTTTCCAACTACGCGAAGAACTGACAACACACTTTACAAAATGAATGACAATCCTCACGCTCTATTAAAAATTATCGCATTTGTATTTACCAGTAGTAATTTACACCTCTGATTTATTTTCATGCGTGTTTTACTCACCTGGCCACTAATCAATGTAGGCTATTTTTAAAGTAAGCTTATACCCATTTGATACATGTTAAATGTACACGAACATGGTGACCGTGGCGACGTTCCCTGAAAAGTCATTTCATTGCACGATGAAAAGAAGCCCATAATAAAGTCCTTTCTTCAGTGTTTTGGGAATGAGGTTTTCATATGGGCACAAATCTTCAGTTTTATCACTTGTTAGACACTCACGAGAGGCCAATATTGCCATACGTACTACATTGCAATACTGCTTTTCCAAGAGGCACCACACAGAAGGAGCACAAAGAAGACAGTATGCTGCTCTATCTTCAAGCAAGGAAGGCGTCACTGGCGCCTACCTAGGGAAACGCTCATTCCTGAGCCGACAGCGTCGTCAAAAGACCGTGGCTTGCACGATAGACTATGCAAACAGTCCTGGGCCTGCTTGCAGCCATGGCTTCCTTCTGCAGCATCAACACTTTCTACACAGCAATTCTTTGGTGCCTACCTTTCAAGATGCACAGGTATTAGATAGGGAGCTCAACTGGTTTCCAGCATCCTATCAACTTGTAAATGTAGTCAAGGCTTAGGACACTGGCAACACGTAGTACACACTTGTGGTACATTCGGCATGTTCTCTTTATGCACTCTCAATATGTACTTTACAGGCAGCAAGTCTTCACTCAACTTGTAGAACGCTGGTGTTTAATGTTTTCAGACGATGACGCAAAAGCTCAAATGTGCTCTCGTTTGAGAGCTGCCAGGTATGCGTGTTGTGCAATTGATTTCTTGTTGGTTATCCAACTGCTCTAACAAAGCCGCGATCAGAGGGATTTGTATATATGATTAGTCATTGTGTGATGTGGAAAGATGAAGCATCTAATACATAATTAGTTGTCCTTTAATTATCCTCCAAACCTACATCATGACATTTTCATGAATGTTACGGTAGAAGTATCGCATTGCATGTTGCACTGAAAATTTTGGTTCATATCTCTGTCCAACTCCCTGAGTGGCACGCAAATACAGCAAATGATGTGTAGTTGCATCACTCCCGTGATATCAGCAATGTAGCGGATGCGATCCGCTGCTACCTCCAACTCGTGCATCAAAGATCAATGGGCATGCCAAATGCGGCAGATCAAAGTACATGCAGTTATCAGTATTATGTTTGTAACCTGGATTATGCTTGTAATCTGGATAGCGCGCGTCCACTTGTTCTATGCAATGCCAAATGTTCGGCATTGGCACGCGCGCTCCTTCGCAAAACTGCAGCTGGTGGGCGCGCATGTTGAAGGAGAAGAAACAGAAGACAAAGATAGAGTGCGTGAAATTCTCAGGTGCCCAGCGTCTCGCAAAGCTAAGCGTTTGTCCATACCTTGCCACCGCGAGAGCATGCGTCTTCTTAGCCAAGCTGTTTAAGCCAGCCGCAAATTGTGCGTCCGCATGAGGAAAAGCAAGCCGCGCCTTAGCTATGGCAACCAGCGAGGTCACCGCTGTGGCTGCACCTAGCGTTGCCGCGCCTAGCAACCGTGATGTCATTAGCGAGAAGAAGAAGAAGGATATGATTATGATGATGACGACGACGACCATGACCAGCCGAGTCCCCATCAGTTTCGCTATATAGGCTTGCGACACTTAGAGCCAGCTGCATTGCATTTTATAAATGTCAAAATTGTTTTTTTAAAGTGCTGTAAACTCCTGAATTGAATCATAACGATCAAGAAAAATGACGAACTTGGAAGCACTATTCCACTTTTTGCCATTATGCTTTCCAGAGTACTAAGCCGAAATCGTCAAGTGTGTTTTCTTACGGAGTTGAGGAAAGACTTCTCTGGTAGACAAGCTTCCAAGTGCTACTTTTTCTGAAATCTCAGCCAATCCTGAAAAATGAAATTTTAATAGCCAGATAAGCAAAATTCTACAGCAGGTAAACACTGCGTGGTAGGTATAAAGAAATGAACAGAACTTCATGTTTGCTCACACATGTTGCTCAACCGAGACCACAGATGGTACGGCAATACATAAGGCAGGAGGTCGCGCGTAATGGTTTTTTTATTCCCACAACATGACTTTGCACTACGCTGCGGCCCTGACGTCCTGGGCACGAGTGACATCTGAGGGTGCAAACATCAGTGTCATCTTCACTACACATAGGAATTGAAATCAGCTTTTTCTTTCCTTCTTTCTTTCTTTCTTTCTTTCTTCATAGGCGCGAATTTTTAAGGCCTCCACTTGCCTGCTTGTTTTAATTGCATTGTACAAAAAAAGATGATCCTCTTAGCGCTGCTCACCGAGATACATGCTGTCGTCCAGAAGTAAAGCAAACCACTAAGACGAAGGCAGCTCATTCGTAACGTTGGAAGAAGGGGCAAATCATGGTCAACAAGCTGAGTCACCCTGCGACTATTTTGACGAGCGGCGCAAGGATCAGGCGAGATCAACCATGGCATAGAACGGGCTAATTAAATCAGGAAACCTTTCCGATTTTGTTGACATTGCAATTCCTGCACTTTTCAATTAAAAAGTAAGATATTGTGAGCAAAATGCACACGGTAGCACAGTTGATCTGTAGAAGCTTTGTGTTTTTCACGTTCCTTTCGTCAAAATAGTGTTGACAATGCTGGCACGTAACTTGATAGTTGGCATGAATAAGTTTTAAAAGCTGTAAGCCGCCACAAATATGCCCCATCAACAAAGCACGCAGCAGGCTCCTTCATTCTTGTCATCCCGAAATAAACTTGGTGTGAATATTTATCTGTATGCTACTTTTAATATTGATGCTGTGCATAAAAGAAAAGTCGATTCATCTCACAACATCGTTTTTCTTGTGAGAATCGTTGTTTTCTTTGTTTGAGGAGTACACTGCACAATGTCGTCCGCGTTTCTGACAGTGTCGAAGCTTTGATCGCGCTGCTGATTGCATTCTTCAGTTTTCTTTTGGATGCACTGTTCCCTGCAATAGAAAAAAGAAAACAAGACAAATAAATTGTCTCACTCTGAGCTATGTAATGCGCAAATAACACTTTTACAGTACGAAATGTTATGGGGTCGTTTGCGATAGCAATTTTTAGGGATGTCCACCGCTGCCAACTATAGAATTTGTCTCCGTCATAGCTTTCACGAAAAATGAAAAAAAAAAGCAGAGTTCACCCTACAATCGAACCTGAACATTCATTGTGAAAATCGATATCCCACCACAGAGCTATGCGAGCACTTAGAAAGGCTTCACACAGAAACACTACAAAGGCATCTTGTCAAAGGAGGAGTACAATATGCATAAATACAAACATAGCATGACGGGCACCAGGCATCGCGCCACATGATTTCCGTTACAAAATTGTGGTCTGCCTAGCCATCACAATTCGCATAGGCAAACTTCAGGTGTCACTTCAGGGGAATTGTGCAAGGCGGTGAGCATTGAAGCTGTTCAACCCCTACGGCTACGACAGTTTATCATAAGCAGCAGCAGCAGCCGCAGCAGCACGAACAGAACCCTCCTATCTCGAAGCTAAGTCGCTTGGATATGCAATACAGTTGTGTAGTTTGCGTGATATTTGAATTAAGCTACCGACTCATTACAGGCGGTGTCACGATTGAGCAGCAGCTTGAACAAGCTTTGTTTGTCGCCCGGATAGCTTGACCTTTTCACAGGCTCAATAGCAGTGGGCAGTACGCCATGTTACACTTGTTGCGATGATCCCGCGTGGGTCTCACATGGACTTGCTGTTTATGAAACACAAATTACCAACAGTGTTATAGCGAATATTCATTGCAATGTTCTTTCACGATAACCAAGCACAGCTGGCTGTGCTTAGGTTAATGTTCACGCATAAAACGCTACTTTCTCTTGTCAGTACTTGCGAATACTGCCCTAAAATAGTTTACGGCGAGCCCTTAGAAGGCCGCTCCTCCAGCTTGTGCTATTACTCTGCCCTGCACCGTGCGGAGTCCTGAGGTTTCTCGTGGTCAACTCTCATGCCTAGAACGACGGAGCGTCGTGCTCAGACCTTCACGCGCGACGTCTGCAGTTTGCAAAGGGTCACATCAGAGCATGCGCAGCGTCACAGACACGCTTGCCTTGCAGTTTCCATCTTTGGTTATTTCCCGGTCGCGACAACTGCTTTGGCCGGCAGAAGCGCTGTCAATGTTTAGTGCCGAAAAAAAAAAAAAAAAGCTGCCATCACCCGGATCGGCGCATCTTATACTGCGTACTTATTCTCGGTTCGCGGTATCATACCATACCGACAATTCGCCACATAATGTATATTGCGCATCGTTCTGTGAATTTTTCATAGCGCATTGCGTTTATTGCCGAGTGCTGTCATTGATTTTCATAAACCTACCATTAATTGTAACTTCCCAACGATGCGTTGACTGCGACTAAATATAGTTTGGATTGCCCATACATTATACGACGATCAGTCGGTCCTTCATCGGTTGAAGCCCTTCTGGCCGACGACGGGAGCATCAGCAAGCTTACCTTCCTTATAAAATGCTTGGAGGACTCTATTCACAGTTGCAAGTGCAAAATTCTATAGCAGCAAAGAGCCAGCTTCCGAGCAGTCTGACGCCAAAATACCAGACGAAATTTTATACAGTTTACAAGTGGGCGTAAATCTGACAATGTGACCGCGAACGGAGAATTAGAATGCAGAACAGTTTGTATCGGGCGATGAAAACGGTTCGCTTCATTTTTTTTTTTGTTTATCTTCCTTTTGTTTTTGCGCTAAACCGGTGACAGCGCTTCCAACGTCCAAAGTGGTTGTTGGATCCGCGGTGATAGTCAAGGATAGAAAATGCGAGGCAGGCGCGTCAGTGGCTCTGCGCATGCTCAAATGTGGTCCGTTTCAAACTGTAGGTGTCGCTCGTGTAGTTCCGAGTGCGACGCTCCGTCGTTCTAGACATAACCGTTGAGTACTGTACAACCAAAATCTTCCGCAAGCACATAAGTTCTGTATATCTATGCATGCGTAACATTCTCGCTATTTCTCATCAGTATTATTTATTCTAGCTTCTGTGTAGACATAGGAAATGTTCAGTGGGTAAAGCATTTGCAGAATGGTTGACTAAGTCAACATTGTCCTCAAGTGCGAGACTTGAGTGAAAATTCTTATGCAAATTAATAGTGTATGCACTTCACCAGGTATGCTAGCTCATTGTACTTACAGCCACTTCGGTGCTCGTTGTGGCCGCTTCGGAGATCGACCTGCAACAATAGGCGTATCAAAATAGAAAATTTAACTCTCTGTGTTCGAGTTTGCAAACGCTATAGCTTTACGATTAGCCCAGCGGAAAACTTGAATGGAAACAATGCGAATTCAGCACTAAACTGCAGTAAAAAATAAGTGTTGCAACGAAGCACATTGTATGGACTAGCATTCATTAGCATAATTTCTCTTAAGCTACATTTCATTTTCTGAAAATTCGACCTAGGATGTTAACAGTTCTATCAGGCCCGTAGGTAGGAATTTTTTTCGGGACAGCCCCACTTGCTGAAGGCCTCGACTATTTCAGAAAAACATCTATTTTTATTTGCTTGCGGTAAAAATCTCAGAATGTACAAGAAGTTACTTCTTAAACGGACCGACAACTGAAATTGCGGTTGAATGGAACGTGGCGTAGCGTGGCGGTGTAGCCTTGGTACTCTCTCTGGTGTCTATGAATTGCTGCACGTAGGCTGCTGCTGTTCATACGACCATAACTCGGTCATAAAATTGCAGCCAATAGCATCTTAGTCGTATTGTTCGCTTTCTATGCAGCAAAAGGAGTCGACAGTGACAATCGTCGCTGCCCTTACGGCAACCGAAATGTGCTTTTAACCGCTGCTCATGCGGGCAGCGTCACCTAGGCGTTGCGAGCGCGCTCTGTCGGGCAGAACCCGGTGCAAACACACACGACAGCTGCCAGCCGCTGTTTGAAACATGTATTGCATTAAGACTCCATAAGCAAGAAATCCTGATAAAAACTATTTGCGGCGATTTCCCCGTTGTCCTTGCATGATTGGGCAATGTGACCGGTAAGCTTTCCGTAAAAATAGAAAAACGAGGTAACTTAGGCACTTTAAAAATTGGTTGTCGGTCCCTTTTAATGCCACGTTATTAATATGCATAAATTTCACGTTATTGGCTCTACACTATGTCATCACCACTACCCCCCCCCCCACCCCACCAAAATTGCGGGAGGGGCCTTACCCCTAGGGCACTCCTCCCTCGTCTGCGGGCCTGGATTCTACGGCTTTATTGAGCGGGGAACCTGCGAGGTTTCCTTGGGTGTAAATATGGGGATGGAGAACGCATGCGCATCAACGCAAGCTTTCATTTAGCCTTGTACAACCAGGCAGGTTATTAAATTCCAATGTATTGTCACATTTCAATAACAATGTGTTGGAATGTGACAATCTCCATAATATGACAACCGACGTCTCATTAATACAGTTAACCACACATCAACGTGGAAAACTCCGTGGTGAACCGCCAGCACACTCAGCAGCGTACCTATCCGGCTGGGCACCCGGCCTGTCGGTCGGAGGCACACGCTGCAAGCTGTGCAGCTCGAACTCATCGCTTTGAAGCGCATCCTGCTGAATTGCTGGAACTTGCTGCGCTTGCTGACGCAGCACGGAGTCACGCTGCACCAGCAGGGCACGAAGGCCATGCACTCCCTGGTCCAGGCGACGCCGCAGCTGCTCGGAAATCTCCAGCTGCCTGCAGAGTGGAAAAGAGATTGAAGTGTTGCTACGCGATGATTTCTATATAGTGGTCTCTGGCAAATCACCGTCTTGGCTGTCTGCGCAAGCATATATACGTCTGTGATGCGGCTGTGGCCAGGAACTTCTTTGAATTAGTCGAGACCCTAGGAGCAGGTGTACTTTACTTTCGTTAGCACAGGTGTAGCGATAGTTTGCGTTATCAGTGGGAAGTTGGATGCTTGCCACGTTTGTTCACTTTGCTGATCATTTAAAAAAAATTTTCTTGCTCATGGCGGTAGTCTCACATACAAGGACATTAACGAAAGGGAAGGGGTCAAGGGCTCGTTCTTTATTTGTTAGAAACAACTTAATGAGCAAACAGACAATGAAACCTAGGAAAGCATAGGGGAAGTTACTTGTGGTATTGTAATTGTGGAGACCACTTTGCAATAAACTTGCTTTGTAATAAACTGCGATGTTTACACTTCCAATGACTGAATGGTAAGAACCAACGAACAAGGCCAACCAACAGTTTGAGATGTGTGTTGGCGTTGCTTTGTAACTCCACGATATTTGATCGATATTTGGAAGATATTTATGAAATTTTGAGCAAGCAAGTCTCCCCTTTACGCAACAGATCAATTTTTTGGGTTAATTTAGACGAAATGTTGCCGCTATCATATGTATCTTCGTATTCATTCATAATTGTGAGTGCTAGCTTAGCGCGACGTACTCCACAAAAGACGAATTTGTGCCGAATAATGGCCCCTCTTTTATGACTAATTTCAACGTGAATATC
>CM023481.1:116912333-116973759 GCA_013339685.2 Hyalomma asiaticum | reverse complement strand
AGAAAATGGCCGCGACGCACACACATGGTCTTCATTTTCGGTGCCCCTGTCGCCCGGAAGACTCCCTGCAGTGCGCTGGCTCGTTTGGGGCACGAAGGGACTAATCAGATACACCTGCCTTTCGCCGGCTCGAAGTTTTCCTCGAGCGCCCCTCTACAAAAGCAGTCGAAAAAGAAAAAAGAACAAGAAAACATTCTACGCGACGCGGTCTTCGCGACACCTGCCCCCTACGAAAAAGAGTGACCCACTCGTTTTATTTGCAAGACAGAAAAAGAAGTACGAAAAAACAATTTTACATACAACAATTATGTGAGGTGCTCGTTTCAGAAAAGTTATACATCTATATAAAAGGTGAAAAACTTAAAACACCAAATGGAAAATCGCGAGACTGAAAAATCACTAAAGTTCACTCGCTGGCACTGTAATACAAGTCAGTTTCAGTGTCGTAAGCGGCAACATTTCGTTGTCCGTTGTTGCCGTTTGACAATGTCTTCCAATCGCTGTAGAGTTCAGTTTCTGAGTCAGAGCTCTCGCGCTGCTGCACTGCATCACTGGCCCCTGACTCGCGCGCACCATGACGCAAACGAAGTTCTTGGTCCACTCGCGAACCGCATTCGCGCACATCACCATTGACGTCGCACTCGTGCACAACACTGGGATGTAATTCGTGGTCATCACTCCCTGCACTGCGCTCGCGCACTTCACTTTGATGGAATTCGCGGTCGTCACTGCACTCCCGCACATCACAACGTGGATCTCGCACCTCGTGATCGGCACCGGACTCATCGTCTGCGTCTTCGGCATCGGAACATGATCGAACGTGGCAGGGCTTTAATCGCGCAACATTCACAACGTCACGTTTTTTTCCAGTTTGGTCTACCACCTCCCAGTCATATTCGGCTACCCGGCGCAGTAGACGGAATGGTCCGTGGTATCTGTGAAGAAGCTTCGTTGTCTTTCCTTTTGCTCGCGAGGGAGTCCATACGTACACCAAGTCCCCCCGACGATAAACAGCACTGCGTCGTTTAGCATCGTAGCTGTGCTTGTTCTTTTCTTGCTGGCGCCTTTCCCGTTCATTCACTAATTTTCGAGCCTGCCGCAGCCGGCGAGCCACTTTCATCGCATCCAGGGTGTAGTCGAATCCACGTTGTGCGCAGTGTTGTACACGTTCCTCCAAAACAGGAACGAAAGCTCGTTCCTCGTTCCTTCCCAATTTCGTAACGAGTTCCCGTTACAAGTTCCTCTACTCAGAAAGGAACGCGTTCCAGTTACATTTCGAAAATTGGAACGTCTCGTTACATTTACGTTACATTTGAGTTTTAAGATTCAAGATAGTGTCGGAAAATTGAGAGGCGAAATTAAGTGAACACATTTAAAAGTGACGTTGAGATGCGAAAATTTGAAACTCAACAGCAGTATATTATCTGGAAAAAAGGAATGTCAAAAGAAACGCTTGTGGACATCAGTTCTGGGAGCAGCGAACGTACTCCCGACATGTTAACTGCGACTTTGACCCTAGTCTATTACAAGTGCAACACATAATGGGTCTTCCGATCAGCAGTCAGAATAGTGCGCTTCAGATGTGCAAATAGAAGAGTAGAGTTTTGGGCCAGTTGGTGTTGCATATGGAAGGGTGAAGCGCAAAGGAGAGTGAGACGAACAAGACGGGCGCTAACTAGCAACTGTCATGGTTTATTGGAAATTGTGCGCATGCCCGTGTTGCCTTGCTGCGACGATGTATTTCCAATAAACCATCCCAGTTGCCAGTTCCCGTGTCGTTCGTCTCACTCTCTTGTCCTGTGCTTTGCTCTTCACTCTCCTAGTGTGCAAATAGAAAGTCACTCACATTCACCAATGCATGCGAGTATCAAGTATGTTTAACACAGAAGCTATAAATAAACATTTCCATTTGCATTCACATATATAGTTTGTGCTTGACCCACACCTACAAATAATACTGGAACAAGATTTCCAGATATGTCGTCCGCATTTCCGAACCTCAACTGTTTGGCTCAGAATTAGGATTTCTTTTGGTGCTTTAATAGTCTGACTGAAGGTTTTGAATATGTTACTTTTGCTTAGTTCTCACGATTTTAAAGCATTTGTGATACTGTTCTTTTGTAGTTATTTATGGTGGTGCGCAATGTGTGTCGGTGTGAAGAATTCGAACTACATGGCAGTCAGTCTGAGGCACACAGGATTTGCATTGCTGCTTGTAGACCGCTGTATTCGGATATTGAAAAGCGCAGGGTAACGTCGCCGCTTTTTACCGGCCGGTTTCATAAACAAGGGAACGCTGGTCGGATGCGTTAGGAGGAGGACGCGCTAGACCTCATGCTGAGGTATTCAAGCCACTGTACTCATACGGGAAGGAATGCCGCTAAGTGGTTGCCGCCGAAATAGCGCCCACTCGGGATAAGTAGTTTCAAGGTCGCTGTCCGCGGGCCCGGGAAACGAAAATGACCGCGACCGCTTAGTAATAGATGGGCCCTCGTTTGCCTATTCCTTTCGGTGCGCGTTGAAACGGCGCTACTCATGGCCCTACGGCTAGTCATCTTCTGACAACTTGTGTAACGAATTCTGGAAGGGCATGTGCAGCGCACCGTCCGGAGGGCATACAAATGTTTAAGTACGTGTTCGAGCCTGGCTGTCGGTGCCAGTGGACATCGAGAGTGACGCCTGTCCTAATGCGTGGGAATGGGGAACGTACTGCACGGTAAACCTATTCGCTTGCGTGTTGTGAATTATGTTCTTTGAACTGACACCGCAGTGAAAGTCTTGGCGCCATCGGTTCACACTGTGTGGGCCCTGTGTGTTACTGGTTTGCTCGTAAGTCTGTTTATCAAAGGGCTCAAGAAGTAATCTTTCTTGTAGTAATGAAGGACGGAGATTCAGGCTTGGAACTGGGCAGACGCTTTGGCGTTTCAACAAAACGTTCCCTTCACCGGCCAAAGGCACTTCCTTCGCGCTGCCGCCGTGCACTGGAGTCATCGAGGGGCTCCGACAACGGACCGTTCAACACCTACGGGGCAATTTACTATGACTATCTGATAAGTTTGCCGACAAAACGTGGGACTATTTTCTTGTTTCTTATGGCGTATAAGGAATACGATTTAATAGTATGTCCAATTTGTACAGCATCCCCACATTCATGCGATGGCAAAATGACATTGATGTGTAGGGAATAAATAAATAAATAAATAAATAAATAATAATAAATAAATAAATAAATTGCGCCGCATGCATTATTTCATCGGACGCCTACTAAAAAATGAAGGCCGGAAACAAAAGTGATGTATCTGACACCTGAAAGGTTCGCAGCAGCACAACCCAAGTAGCAAGAACGTGCACGCTTGCTACTGAGCGTGGGTCTAATTCTTATGAGATCAAGGCATGGTAAAAACAATATCTAACGTGAACTACAATGCAAGAAATGGACCGATTCACACTTAGAATACAAAACTCTCTTTTTGTTGTGTGAATAAGAGAGAACATCAAATAAACCGTACCTGCACTTTCTTCTTCATAGCAACAGAATCCAGATGAGACGTCCCTACTACGCCCAAAGGGGGAGGCGGCAAGCCCTACACAACACTTGACAAGTACCACAGCTACGCTACGCCTCCACTCGAAATGCTTCGCAGTTACGACCACCCCCTTTGGCTACACATCTCAACAACCATTTCAACAACACATCTCAACAACACACATCTCAACAACAACCATACAAATGGTAAAACAGTCTACAAACTAAAGGCGCAATGTCTCAATCACACATTCTGCCGCAATTAAACAGCGCTTATCTGCAAGGACTCCATCGGCGCATCGGTCTCGTCGCTGCGCATGTGGACTGATGCTCGGGTATAGGAACTCGGATGTCGCCCTCGAAGTCGCCGTAGCTCACGGATCATCTCCGATCATTGCTGCTGACATCAGGCCCTCGTGGCGACGACTACATAATCTCTCCTAGGTCGGGGAGCCGAACGGCTAGTCTCGCACGAGGTATCGGAAACGAGGCTTGCTGCTTCATCCGACAAACTCCAGGTGCAAGATATGACACCGTGGAGGCGCGTTCACGTCGGAAATGTCCGGTGAAAAGACACGTCTGCCGCCACTTGCTCTTTTGTGGTCCCTCAGGTGTGCGTTCCCGAGGAGCAGCATTGCACGGCGATTGCAATATGCCGGAGACTCTCTGTTGGCTTTGTTCACACCAAGGCGCGCGCGGGGCGCCCTTAAGCGTCGGTATTCTGTCGTCTGAAAGTCGCCGCCTAATGAACACGCTCATTTGGGGCCACCGTGCAAACGTCGGCTCTACAAAGCGTGGTTTTCGCAAACTCGCGGATAGCCAAAGCCCCAGCGATTCTCTGACCGCCGATGCAGCCCAAAAACAGGAATACAGATGCTTAAAATGCCCGTTCCCTGCGTCCCTGTCTTTCGCCCCGCCGACGCCACAGGTGAAGAGATGCTGTTCCGCGATTTTCGAACGTCAAAGGAAAGATGTCTACAGTGTGTCCATCCTTCAGAACGACCCGTGCTTGCTGTTCAGACTCGTTCAGAGAAAGCGAAAGACTGCTGTCCCTCCCCACGTCATCTCTCTCACCGCGCGCGCTCACCTGCCCCCCTACGGGCGACTGCGACTAACTAGCCTCCGTAGTATCACACCTGCCACTGCTCGCTTCCTTTGCCGAACAGTCTCCTGAGTACAAAATGCCAGTGGCGCCGAGGTCCACACATGGGAGCCGTAACCGCATTCTCAGAACCAATGCGCTGAGCTGCGGTAGCAAAGAGCGCGTTGACAGTGTCTTAGCTCCAAGGGAGCCGTGGCGGCGGGATCTGAAGGGACGAAACGAAGTTCTCGGTTGGCTGCGGTTCGGCCTGCGCTGCCGTACATGGCCGGATGAAAGCCGGAAATTTTCCTCCAGCTACATGGAGCGGCCGCATTGACTTCACTGGCGAAAGGGAAGCTTCGCCCTCGTCGAAGCATCGAAGAAAGAAAGTAAAGGAACAGCGTTTTGAGCATGGTTTTCTTTTGAGTGATCGAGACTGCTAACGGCAAAGCGGGGACTCGAGGCTCGACATCGGTGGTTGTGGCCCGGCCTATCCATCCTGCATGTGGACCTGTGGAACGCTTATAAAAGGAACGTCGTTCCCATTGCCGTTACTTCATAAATGTAACGCGTTACCGTTACAGTTCCACCAACTCTTAAAGGAACGATAGCGTTCCTTCGTTCCTCGAAAAAGGAACTAGTTCCAGGAACGGTGTTCCTTGGAACGACGTTCCGTACAACACTGGTTGTGCGCCCGACCCGACATCTACCGGTAGCGTCGGCTCGTGCCCGTGAAGAAGAAAGAAGGGAGTGAATCCGGTCGTCTCAAGGGTGGAAGAATTGTACACAAAAAGAACGTACGGCAGAAATTCATCCCAGTCGCGGTGGTGCCAGGAAACGTACATGCTGAGCATGTCAGCCAACGTGCGGTTAAAACGCTCGCACAGCCCGTTGGCCTGTGGGTGGTATGCTGTTGTGGTGGCATGTTCGCTACCCACGAGCTGGAATATTTCCTCGGTCAAATTGGCAACAAAATGCTGTCCTCGATCGCTTATAACTCTCTCCGGAGTACCATGACGCAGGACGATTTGCTTGACGAAAGCCCTTGCCGCCTCTGCGGCAGTGGCTGCCGGACACGCGACAGCTTCGACCCATTTCGTATGGTAGTCGGTAATCACGACGATGTAGCGGTTCCCTGCTTTGGATTTGGTGAACGGTCCAAGAAAGTCCATGCCCACTTGCTGAAACGGTCGACCTACAGGTGGGATTGGTTGGAGGAAACCGGCCGGCTTCCCCGGCGGCTGCTTTCGCGTCTGGCAGTCAGGGCAGGAGAGGACGTACTTGCTGACGTATGAGAACATCTTCGGCCAGAAATATCGGCAACGCACCCTCTCCCATGTACGCTTGACACCCAAGTGGCCTGCCGTGCAGTCGTCTTGGCAGTGCCTTAATATCTCAGACCTCAAGCACCTGGGAACAACGAGGGCCGCGCGATCCTCCTCAAAGCCTTTCGCCCTCCGATACAGTACACCGTCGATCAACCGAAAACTCCGTGCCGTTCTTTTGGTCTTCCTGACAACGGGAGCACTCGGGTGCTCGAGGTGCTGTACAATGTCTCTAATCCATGGTTCTGCCCTCTGCTTTTTTCCAACATCCACCTGATCCAAACCCAGCAACGGTAAGGGGTTTTCTTCGCTTACTGGCGCGGGATCGTGAGGAAGGCGGGAAAGCGTGTCGGCATTTCCATTCTTGAGCCCAGGGCGGTGTCGCAACGTTATGTCGAACTCCTGAAGTAAGAGCGACCATTGCATAAGGCGACCGTTCGGATTCCTCACTCTCATAAGCCAAGCTAGACTAGCTTGGTCAGTCACGACCGTGAAATTAGCGCCAAAGAGGTATCGCCGAAACTGTCCGCAGGCGTACACGACTGCGAGGCATTCTTTTTCAGTTGTGCTGTAGTTCATCTCAGCCTTGTTGAGGTGGCTACTCGCATAGGCAATGACTCTTTCTTGACCTTCAGTTTTCTGAACCAACACGGCGCCAATGCCGTAATCGCAGGCATCGGTGTGCACCTCTATCGGCCTTCCCGGCTCAAACTGACCTAGACCATGGGGCTGTGATCAGCTTTTCTTTGAGGGACTGCATCGCCGCTTCGCAGGCCGCATCCCACACGAAAGGAACATCCTTTTTAGTTAAGTTGGTTAGAGGTCGAGAAATGTGAGAGAAGTCTTTGATGAATCGCCGATAGTAGTTACAGATTCCGAGAAAACTCTGTACACCTTTTTTGTTTCGTGGCTGGGAGAATCTTTCGATCGCTGCTACTTTGTCTGGGTCTGGCCGGATGCTTTCACCTGTGAGAATGTGTCCTAGATATTTTATCTCCTGGCGGGCGAAGCTGCATTTCTCGGGCTTCAGTCGCAAATTTGCCGCGTCTAAAGCCGAAAACACACTTTCCAAATCTTGCAAATGGGTTGCCATGGTCTTGGAGAAAATTACGATGTCGTCCAAGTAGGCTAAACAAACCCTCCAGAGGAGACCACTGAGGACTTTGTTAATCATTCTCTGGGATGTGGCGGGGGCGTTGCACAGGCCAAAAGCGACAACGTTGAATTCGTACAGGCCGGGTCCACAGGCAAACGCGGTCTTTAGCTTATCTTCCTCCTTGATGCCCACTTGCCAGTAGCCTGATGTTAGATCGAGTGTGGTGAAATATTTTGACCCCTGAAGCACGTCGAGAATGTCATCAATTCGCGGCAGTGGGTGCACATCTTTCTTAGTTACCTCATTGACTCTTCAGAAATCGACGCAGAAACGCCAAGTCCCATTTGGCTTTTTAACGAGGACGACGGCTGATGACCAAGGACTGTGAGATTCTCTAATTATCCCATCGCGCAGCATCTCTTCGACCTGTTGCTCAATCTTTTGCCTTTCAAACGGGGAATGGCGATATGGGTGCTGATGAACTGGTCGAGAATCACCTGTGTCGATCACGTGTTCAGCGACGTGAGTTTGCCGGATGGGGTTATCATTGCTTGTAAATAGATGACGGTATTTCGCAATGAGCGAAAGCAGCTCATCCCGTTCAGACTGCTGCAGGTTATCCCCAGTCTGTATGTCAAGCTCATGAGGCACTCCATCGTTTTCGGGAGCCGCTATTGCCAGCTGTGCGTCGTGAATAGATGAAGCCCATCCAAGCTTTGTTCCGCTGAGCAGATTTACTGGCGACATGGTGGGATTAGCAATACGAAGCAGGCCTCTCCCATGCTCGATCCTCGTCAATGTGCGCGCAACTTGGAGTCCACTTCTCACCGTGCTGTTCGGCTCGACGAGTGTTATCCGTCCCTTGCAACTTTTACTTCAATGGCGACCTCTGTGCAAGGTTCAATGCGAATGTGCTCGTGGCACTGCACTGTAAGCACATCGTTGTGTTCGGGGGCGCTTGAGTCTACCCGTAGCCGAAAAACCTCGCCATTGAGTTGGAGCTCTTTCTTGTGAAAATCAATAAGAAGTCGCACTGTTCGACAAAAAGGGAGACCACCGAGCAGCTCGTACGGGCAATTCTTGACCACTAAAAACTTTTCTTGAACTTCGGTGGTGCCAAATTCAATTTTGATTTCAACTTCACCATGAGGGGTGAGCAAGCCTCCGCCAATTCCTCTGATGAAAATGTCTTTTCTCGATTTGGATGCAGCGCATATTTTGTTGGCTAATTCTTCTGAGATGACATTTACGGATGAACCAGTATCAATTATGAGTTTTGTCTCTCTACCATTGGCTCGTGTGGGGACTACGAGAAGCTGACTTTCGGACAATGTGCCGATGGGGCGGCCGGGCTGGCCCCCTAGGCCCGGCCGTTCTCGTTTCCCGAAGGGTTATGCTGCCCGTCCTGATTGCCAAGGGGCTCCGCATGATCATTTCTGCCATCCCGGAACCGTTGCCAGCACTGCCGTGCTACGTGGCCGGTGCGGCGGCAAATCTGGCATCGGGGACTCCCGTCGTTGGCACGGGACGTTCTCGGTGGCCAAGGCACTGGGGGGCGACGCATCTCGTCTTCGATGTTTTTTAGCCGGTCAGACAGTAAGGCGATGGAGTCTGCAATCGTCTTCAAGTCTCTCTCGCGGTCGGCAGCCTCTCGCGGGCAACGCAGTTCTGCTGCGGCGCACGTGGCGACACATGTAGGAGTAGGCTGCACTGCCGCGGCGGCGGATGTCATCCCTACCGGAGGCGCGGTGTTTTGCATCCACGACTGCAATCCAGTAGGATAGTGGTAGTCAATCGGCCGTGACCCCGACATACGGCTCATCAAGACTGCGTAATTTATGCGCTGTGAAATTCGGAGGAATTCGGCGCAAGTTTCCAGGTTTGCGATTATCACTTTTTCTTGCACATCCGGACGCAGACCGCGCATAAGGTGCCGCAACCGGTCATTTTCTGACATACGCGGTTGGCTCTTGCATAAAGTTGTATGACGTCATAGTAGTACTGCTCTGGAGTTTCGGACGGCAGCTGTGTCCGGTTTTGTAGCCGCAAATGGGCGATCTCTACTGAGTGACGGCTAGTAAAGGATGTCTTCAATAGCGTCGCCCATTCCTCCCATGAATTAG
Source organism: Hyalomma asiaticum (assembly GCA_013339685.2). Taxonomy (NCBI): domain Eukaryota; kingdom Metazoa; phylum Arthropoda; class Arachnida; order Ixodida; family Ixodidae; genus Hyalomma; species Hyalomma asiaticum. The sequence goes on along the minus strand of CM023481.1, from coordinate 116,964,608 downwards.
GGGAACCCGTTAGAATCTGAGTAGTGTGCCACTTCTTTGCATCGCCGTCTAGAGCCAAATAAAAAAATTTTACTTTCGTGGCTTGGTCCCAGTTGTTGAGCGACGCGACATGTTCGTAGCAAAGTAGCCATTCGGAAATAGATTCCTCTGGCGCGCCTCTAAAGACTGGCGGTCCGACGAAAGGTATTGCTTGGGGGGTAGCCATAGCAGAGAGCGAGGAGGGGGGTTTCCTGATGTTTGTTGTAGTTTCCTGATGCTTGTTGACTCGGGGCATAATTTTAGAGCAGGAATATCGCTACCGAGCAACCTCCACCACTTTGTAGCGAAACGCCGGGGCCGTTAATGTTAGACGCATCGGAAGGTCAGGAAGACGAAGAGGCGTGGGAGCCACTCCGCGCAGGCAAGCGATGAGGAGTCGACACAACTTGAAGACAACTTGAAGTTAGAAAACACACAGGGCAACAATTATACAACATAGAAAATGGTATCATACCCCGTCTGCCTGCCGGACTGGTCCCCGGTGGTGTCGAGCGTCATGGTCCCCGAGTCCGCTCTCCCAAAAAAGGCCAGTGTCGCCGCTTAAATAGCACTCTTCAGCATCCACGGCGACGCGGACCGCTCGGAGCACCAGTTGCCCACCAATAGGAAAACGGCTTATACGGACCACTCAGGTCGAAGGTAACGATGCTCCACGCGAGCTTTTATGATCGCGTGCATCCGGCCTCGCCACAAAACTAATACAAACAACGCTTTCCAGAAAATGGCCGCGACGCACACACATGGTCTTCATTTTCGGTGCCCCGTCGCCCGGAAGACTCCCTGCAGTACGCCGGCTCGTTTGGGGCACGAAGGGACTAATCAGATACGCCTGCCTTTCGCCGGCTCGAAATTTTCCTCGAGCGCCCCTCTACAAAAGCAGTCGAAAAAGAAAAAAGAACAAGAAAACATTCTACGCGACGCGGTCTTCCCGACAATAGTCACAGCGACTGGTGGCCTTGGGATATCGAACTAAGGGACGCGAGTATGAGAAGACCGTTTATTTAGATGCACACGTGTATGTTCTGTCTCCCATGACAAGCTCTGCTCTTGCATCGGACTAGCAGAGCCTCCCTTAATAGTCGCATACACGGATAACAGTACACAATGCGCAGCTGAAACGTACACACGATAACCCGTATTTTGAACAAACGCGAAAGGTTCGCTAAAGCAGGCGCTTAGAATGTGTCTCTAGTTCCACCCTCAACGCGCCGAAAATAATTTAGTAGTTTCCTAGCTATTGTAGATGCGCTTCATAACGATCTATAGGCATACACGCTGCCGTCCTAGGCAACGATCCCTGAGTCACACCTTCATTGCCTCAGCACTCGATTTCTAGAGAAATGACTCTCACGTCTACTAACTTATCCTATCATGAGAACTACCTTCTGTATCAGCTTATCTTCCGCAAAAAAGAAAAAAAAATCACTGACAGTCTGATGGAGCCGCTAGAAATCTTCGTATAACTGATTTTATTGATTTCTAGGGTTAACGTCCCAAAACAAAACAACGACATGATTATGAGAAACGTGGCAGCGGGGGTTCTGCAAACATATACCGCCGGAGCTTCTCTATACCGTCCTCTTCCATCGCGCAGTACACGGATTTCAACATTTCGCCTCCATCGAAACGCAGCCGCTGCTGCCAGCCTCGCATACAGCCAGAAGTGCGAGACAAAGCAAAGGAATAAGCTTTTAAAACCAAAGGAGAGCGTAGCGCACTTTTCGTGGCTTGTCATCATCCATGCTTGCTATTACCCAGCTAGCACACAAAGGATTTAAGACGTCTTCGAGACGGATATCCGAGACGTTAACGACGTCTCAGAGACGGCATGCGTAAGAAGTTTTGGTCTAGAAGACGTCGTATATCTCGTCTAATGTCCGTCTTGTTGCACATATACGAGACGTTTCCTGAACGTCTTTGAAACGTCATCAAAAAGCTGGTCTTTTCGACGGCTTGGGGGAGCCTCCAATAATCCCATTTACCGGGATTTCTGAATCCGTTTAAAGACTTACCAAAGACGTCATCAAAAAGCTGGTCTTTTCGACGGCTTTGGGGAGCCTCCAATAATCCCATTTACCGGGATTTCTGAACCCGTTTAAGGACTTACCAAAGACGTCATCAAAAAGCTGTTCCTGAAACGTTAGCTGTAATCTGAAAAAGAAGCAGGAATCGTGTTCGGGAACGGGGCGCGCCCACCAAAATTTTGATCTGGTTACCACCCTCAGAATGTAAGCTAACGCCTGAGGGGTACAAACAACCACAAAACATTTTTTTGCACCCCTCAGGCATTAACTCCGTGGTTCTGAAGGTGTCAACGGGATCAAAATTTTGGGGGGCACCCCCATCCGCGGACGCCGTCCCTGCCTTTGTGGTAGTAGCTGCGACCTGCTATGTTATCAGCAGCACCGTAATCTTTTCGATGCTGCAGAGTTGGGGGTAGTGCCAGCCGAATACTTTCGTAGTTACGTCGTAGGAAGAAGTCCTGGCATCGCACTTGTCTGGAACTCTTTTTTCTCGTGGTTAAAGGCATCAGCACTGAGTGCAACAGGACAAAAATAGTGCAGTAAGGTAGGTGCACAGTTCTCAACAAAGGCTTCATCAGTCTTAGCATTTAAGTCAAAACTGGTTGTCATGAATACAAAAATCAACCTAGCATGTAATTTGTAGGGTATGAAGCAAACCTACCAAAAATAGTAATGACATATCTTCCTACAGTGAAGGACAGACAGTTTCATGGCAAGCGGCCTAACAAGGAGGCCTCTGTGCCAATGATCACGAAGTCGAAACACTGCTACATCAACATTTTATTGAGAAACTAACTTGTGCAAGTTAAAAACAATAAGAAAATGACAAATGCGAGAAAAACAAAACCACAAATATTCAAAAGGAACTGCAGAAGAACTACTTTAAATATATTTGGAACTTATTAACGGCTAGAGGCTTACAGAAAGAGCACACTAGCAGTCACACAATAATCAACAGCCAAACGACTATGCGCTTTTCACCATGAGAGCAGCGCATCCGGTTATATGAGCAGAGACAGAACAATGGATGACTGTGTGATAGCCGCTTTCAATCACGTTATGCAGTGTCTTCACCGCATAAAATCAAGGAATATAAACAAAAGAACTCAAATATGACTCAGATATGAAAGTGAAAATTTGTCTAGGACATCAGCTGATGTAATGAGGCATACTTTAAAAGACAGCCAAAAACATCAATCAAGTGTCAATGAATATTGACCAAAGTGACCTTCAAAGAAATTAGCGCATGAAATATTAACAAAATCGGTATAATGAACAACGTCGCAATTCAGTGCACAATCTCTCACAGCGAGAAACGTTACATCGAAGCAACCTCCGTTTCATAATGAAGCAATATACGTGCTCGAAGTCGAATACAGTGGAGACAGTGTTGAGGTGACGAAAAACAAAAAAAAGGAAGGAATATTCCCAATTACATATACAAAATACAGATGTGGCTCTGTTCAAAGCACTGTATTACGCACATCTATGCAAATCTGACATGAACGGCGATCAGACTGGCAAGCATCAGTTGGAAGCCAAAAAAGAAAAAGAAGATTTTGGCACCCAGCACATGAAGCTATTCCTAAAAGGGACTTCAAATAACCATCAGGTCTACATGTGCAGGATTAAGCCGAGGGTCTCCGAATTTCGCCCTGTTTCACATTTAGAAAAAAACACTGTTACCTTATACCTAGTCATTAAACAAAACACTTCGAACAGCCAACCCCTTTGAGAATGCAACCTCCACCAAACGCGCAACCAGTTCACGTTCACACTCATCAAAAACTAGTTGTAGTGTCCAGGCTTAGTGCAGCTGGTGAATACGATGCTACTGGCATCATATGACACCCTGAAACCGCCGTCGCGGAAAAGCTTTCGATGTAGAACCGCGGTGGGGCCGTGGTAGAACGCAGTTGGTGCCCTATCAGGTTATGCGTACAACCGCCAATTAAACCGCATGTATTCCTGCAAAGGAAAAAAAAAAAATGGGGCCGTTATTTTCTATAAAGCTGTTCTACAACTGTACTTTGAGGAACGAAATTTGAAATGCATCTCTGTCATAGACTGCGCCCTTTACAGGAAGTGTTCATAATATCCTGCAACTTGCAATAGATGAACACCCAAAATGAATTTTCCTCGAGTGCCTGGTTCTTCTGCACTGCTGCCTGCGCCTTATATATATATATATATATATATATATATATATATATATATATATATATATATATATATATATATATATAACGAAGCAACAAACTATGAAGCCTAGGAAAGCATAGGAGAAGTTATTGGGGTTCTTAATTGTAGTATTATCTTGTGGAGTAAGTATAAAGGAATTTCAGTGGACGAAAAGACAAACCTGCCTTCTGTGGGAACCGAACCCACGACCTTCGGATAAGGCGTCCGATGCTCTACCGCTGAGCTAAGAAGGCGGTCGTCCCCCCCGTCCCTTCTATCGGGTATATGTGCACATACAATCTAACACTCCCAGGATTGTATGTAGTAGATATACCTATGTACATACATATATACGAAGCTCAGCGAGCTCCGCCAAAGCTTGGACGCTCGTGCTAGATGCCCAGCGACGAAAAGGAAGAGAAGAAAGAAGTCAGGATACAACAGCCGGCCTGCGGCAAAGGCGCTGTGTCTATGTCTCTCTCATTTATACAGTGGTGTTCGGGCCGTCTCCGCAGGAAGCTTGATGCATCTGCTGATGCTACCACCGCCGAATAGTATGTGACTCGTGAACGTTAAACTGCAAATTACTGATTCGTAGTTTATTTTGGACGCATTCCCATACGCAGCATGTAGAAATCGAGTGACACACATGCTTCACACTTAGACGGTGGGAATATTCTTCGAGGCGTGCTTACGTGCTAACTGCGCACTCGGTATGAAAGGGTCCCTGCAACACTTTTTGAACACACTGAGCAAACGGTGCCAATCAGTCGTTGAGGGTTCTGTGAACGTGTGAGCCAAATATTATTGTGCTGCAAGCAGCAGTGGATTGGCAGTTTCATTTTAAATACATCATGTAATCGCCTGCTAATTTTCAACAAGTGACGTCACTAGCAGCACCGACCCACGACTTGCCTGCTCTTCTTTCAACAAGTAACGTCACTGGCGCCAACGATTAGGTCCCTTCGCTCACCTCGGTCTTTTTAAAGACAGGCACTCAGATTGCCTTTATTTTTTTAATGCAAAATGAACAAATATATAATTCCAGACTACCTTTCGGTGACCGTAAGTTCAGCCAGTGATATATCTGCCTCGAGCAAAGTAGTCCACGGCCTAGTGACATTTGTTGGAACGAAGAGCAATGTGAATTACAGCTGTGTTTGAAACCAAACAAAAAATTTCCTGGTGCACGCAGCTCAATAATATTTGGCTCACACGTTCACAATAACCTCCACGACTGTTAGGCATCGTTTGCCATCGAGATTACAAATGTTGCAGGGCTCCTTTAGTAAATGGGACCTTCAAGGTCGCGCGATCAACGGGCACAGTGACTGCGCACCACAGCTGTGCATAGCATCAACAAATTTTCGCTGTGGCTTCGAGTTCGCCTGCACAGACGGCCTTCCACGAGGTAATAGTGAGGTTAGTACAATGCAACGAAATATGGCTCATTTGGGATAGCGAGTATGCCGCGGAGTAGGAGGAAAATGTCAAACGTTCCGCAGAAAACTGTTGAATGGCACCGTGACTTTGATTTGACGATATTGGTATAGGCCTGCACCGCTAGATCCCGGCAACGGACAAGCTGGCGGCGCCCGTAATATATAATAAAAATAAACAAAATACGCCCAAACGTTTATGTATAGGTCGTCGTAACACGCCGCTCACCCATAGCCCGACGTATTAATTTAGTTCGTTGTTTGTCCCCTTATCATCTCTGTCCTGCGCTATCAGCCCAGCAACCTGGTTCAAGTCTTCACTCCCCTGTCCGTACCACGTGAAACACTGGACAGCTTATAACGAAAGGGAAGGGGTCAAGGGCTCGTTCTTTATTTGTTAAAAACAACTTAATGAGCAAACAGACAATGAATTGTCTGTTTGCTCATTAAGTTGGAGAGCTTATGGCATACCAAAAATCTACTGTGCACAACAGCGTCCCTGTAACAATACTGTGGAACCAGATAACAGGTCGTTTAATTGTTTTGGTATTTGCGGTCTGCAAGGATGACGAACCCCAAAATGCAGAAAACCGCAACAGCGTGGACAATGAGAAATAATAATAACGAACACTCGCAAACGAGTCACATGCCTCTGACAAAGTTTAAATGTGACCGAGAAGGAGCACAACGACACTCATGCTCATATGAATGCTGAGCTGCGAGAAGTCATTCCACCACCATAAGATGTCATGATTGCCTGCGGCAGTTCTGCTGACATGCCGCAACAAACAGTGCGCGAGTTTCATATCCACATCACATGCACGTAAATTTCGCAGCCCTGAACTGAAATCTCACGACTGCAATGCGACAGTGAAAGAACGCGCAGCAACGGTTGCCCTACAACGCGTGATATCACTTGCATGTATTCGTCTGTGTAAGACACGAGTAAATTACTACTATCCCACATTGTTGTACAGGCGCTGCACTCGCTACCCGTAACGACCAAATTACAGGATGGTGGGAACGAATCCAATGGACTCCTTACTCACTAATCAGGCTGAACACGCACATAGACCTAAGAAAGTTTCAGAATGCATTCATACACGGTGATCTGAATAATAAAACAACAGTTGCGTTGCTTTGCGTTTAATGCGTCAACTGTCTTAGAGCTTACATAGCATTAATCCTCCTTGTATCTGTCACAGACCGATTTGCCCTATCCGCGGAACGCATGAGTGATCTCACAGGCATCATGCTAAGCCATTCAAATGTGGTACTTACATTTATTTTCGGCGAGACGTAGTTATTGGTGTTACGTGATCCAGTCACAGAAACGCCGGGATTGAACCAGGGTTAACGTAAGGAGGAAAGTAGAAAGAACATAATGCCACCACACAAACACACGCAGCAGTTGCAGCACGGTAACGGAATTTTCGCCAGAAACGAAGTATGAGCCGGCCGCCAACAACTTGACTACACTGACTCCACCTCCAACCACGCAAACGAGCTTCGCTGCCTTTGCTTCGCGTCTCCGCGTGTTTGCGCCAGCCTGCGCCCTCTCGCCTCATCCCCCCGGCGACCGGCGAGAAGGAGCCCGACATTCTGGCGCCTTCCTCCCGGCCCCATGGCAGCTGGCGACATCTCGGCGCCCCGTGCATTGCGCCGACGCCCGCCGACGCTTTGAGCCATGCCCTGCGTTTTTATCTCCGGTGGGGAGGGAGGGGGGGGCGGTATTCTCCCACATCTGCTTACCGTCTTGCGTAGGACGTTTCGAAGACGGATTCATTGTCCCTTTGATGTCGCTCCCGCTTAGTTCGCGTGGCTGGCGTCTTTGAGACGTCAGCCACGCGAACCAAGACGTTAATCCCCCAATAATACGTCTTTTTGGTCTTGTGTGCTAGCTGGGTATGGTAGTGCTCATGAACAAAGCGGAGCACGGATAGAATGTTAAACTAGCAACGGAAAGCAGAAAAGAACATCGTTAGCTTGGACACTCGACAAGGGCCATGAAAGCCGCCGTCCGTTTCACCGCGACACAGCCTGTCGAACCGAAAGTTCGACAGGCTGTGTTCGATTGCTCGTTTTACCGGTCACCAATTCTGGAATGCGGCACTGCATCATCGCATCAAGGCGGGTGAGCGCGCGAGACAGACGAGGAGAGTAGGAGGAAACGCACAAAACGCGCCAACGCTAAATGCGACACAAAGAGTTTAAGCGAGTTTTTCCTGAGCTTTGCGCGTGCTGAGATCGCGTGAGGCGCGCCGAAACGTCTAGAAAACCCGGTAAAGTCAATTTAAAGAATAGACCATAGAATATATATATATATATATATATATATATATATATATATATATATATAGAAACCAGTTAATGAAACAGCAAAAATTGAAGCCTAGGAAAGCATAGGGGAAGTTATTCCAATTCGTAATTATAATATTGTAATTTTGGGGTAAGTAGAAAGAAAATAAAGTGGACGAAAAGACAAACGTGCCTTCAGTGGGAACCGAACCCACGACCTTCGGATATCGCGTCCGATGCTCTACCCACTGAGCTACGAAGGCGGTCGTCCGCCCGTCCACTTTATTGGCTATTTATGTATATGGAATCCTGGGAGGGTTCGGTTCCCACCGAAGGCAGGTTTGTCTTTTCGTGCACTTTATTTCATTTCTACTTACCCCAAAATTACAATATTATAATTACGAATTGGAATAACTTCCCCTATGCTTTCCTAGGCTTCAATGTTTGTTGTTTCATTTCTTCAATGTTTGTTGTTTCTGCCTGTAAAGCACACATTGAGAGGGCATAAAAATAACATGCCGAATGTACTCGTAGTGGGTGTTCATGTTGCCAGTGTCCACAGCCTTGACTACATTTACAAGGTAATAAGATCTTGAAGGCTAGTTGAACTCTCTATCCAACGGTATAAAATCGGTAACTGGTATCACATGGGTATAAGCTAAATTTAACAATATCCTACACAGAAAAAAAAATCACCCTGGGTTACGGCAAAACCTGCTCGTAAATTTTGACCAAACACTCTTCCGTAACTTAGTGACAGAAACTTCCGTAGGACGGAAAGCCTGTAAAATATTTGTCGCAGAGCTGTATACGCATCCGTTCGTACTTGTAAAACGACAGGCTCCGTTGTATGAATTTGACCAATACGGTCTAGTCGTCAATGTACAGATGTGGCCGTAGTTTGAAAACAACTGGCCCCGTAGTCCTTTTTCAGTCTATACGGTTGAGTTGTTTATGTGCACGTGATTGCCGTAATGAAAAAAAAAAACGTGAGAGACAGTGCTAAATATTAGAGAGTTTTAGTTTGTCCGTAAGCTTCTTCACGTTTACGGATACCGGTTCAACGGGAAAGTGTACATGACCAGCAGCGCTGGTGGCGACACCTGATGATGCGGAGCCTAACCAGGCACACAAAAAGCTAATATTATTGTGGCCCGCCCGTTTTGCTTGACTCCCAATGTAAAGCATTGGACGTGAGATAATAATTGACTCTGAATACTTTCATTACCTCTTTCGAAGAAAACGCTCACGCTACTAAAAAGAAAATCGAGTGCATTGTAGTTAAGCAAATCGCGAATAGATGGCGCAAGCAGTTCTACTTCCACCGTAAACACGCACGGAAAACCGGTATCCGCAAACGTAAAGAAGTTTGCGGACAAACTAAAACTCCCTATTTGCATTATACGGGCCCGTCGCTGAAATACGGGTGCTTCCGTAATGAGAAAACTTATTAAGGGCTGGACACATGGTCCGACTTTGCATGCGATCCGACGTCCGGCGATGCGGTCCCGCAGTCCCACCGGGGTGTTTTTGCAGCACCGGTTCCCTGGTCCGGTCGTCCGGCACGCGTCAAACCGCGCAGATTTTAGAAAAGTCGGACGGCAGCAGCCATTGGCAGCGCGGGAGACGCGTGACGTCGTGCTGCTGGCCGCCCATTGGTTCACTGCTCCGCTCCGATCGCCCAGCCGAAGTTGCCGTGGCTTTTGCCGGTATCGCCGGGATCTCGAGGAAAATATTGATTATGACTTGTTTTTGGCTCGATATAAATGCTTATTAAGTAGTGTTATGCCTGATGTGAATCAATCTGCAAAGCAACGCCCGTTTCCAAACCAGCGGAGAGATCAAAAGCAACCGCCGTGGAAAGGTAAACAGACATGTCGGCAAGGGCCACCTCACCGAAGCGGCTCGTTTCGTTTATGCCACACCGCTTCATTCATGACAACGTTTCGGGAAAACTAATCGCATGTGTTAACGCACGACATATGAGCTCCAATGTTAATTGTGCACGTAAAAATGAGCACGTTGTGACGAGCTCGCGGTTGACAGCGAACGACTACTACTCCGACGGTCGGCAGCTAGGCCTACCCTCGTTCGTAGGCGTCACTGACGGTGGGTTGTTGGGATGTGCTAGTCCCTCGCGAAGGCATCGGTAGTGTTTTTTTGTGTTGTATGACCAAGCAAGCCGGTACAAAAATGTTTATTTTGCACTCACTGACGAGGATACGATGTCTTACGAGCGTGTACGCAGACGCGCTTCGTGCAGGCGGAGCTGATCTGTCGTCTTGACCCGCCGAGGCATTTGCCGGTGTCGATGGAATCGCGTCGAAAATATTGCTTATGATTTGTTTGTGACACGAAATTAATTCTCATTGAGTAATGTTACGCCTAAAGTGAACCAATCTGTAAAGCAGCGCCCATTTCCAAAGCACATCGGCAGGGGCTGTTTCACCGAAGCGGCTCGCTTCGTTTTTACCATTGCGCTTCGCATCTACTTCGAGGAAACTAATCGTATGGGTTGACATACGAGGTATGAGTACAAATGTTAATTGTGTTGGCAAAAATGAGAGCTTCGTGGCGAGCTGGCGGTTGATTGCGAACGACGACGGCTACGTCGTCGGCAGCTAGGCCTACCCTCGGAGTCGTCGCTGACGGTGGTCTGTCGTGTTGTGTTTGTCGCTCGCGAAGGCATAGTTTCATCGGCAATGTTTTTCGGCGCTGTTATGCAACCAAGTAAGGCTGTACAAAGATTTCTTTTGCACTTAGCGACAGGGATGCGATGTTTTACGAGCGTGTATGCCAACGCGCCGGATATGGGCGGAGCCTACTCGCTGATCGCTCGTCGCCCTGTGTGTCTTGAAGCGTCGGATGTCGGACGCCGGACCGTGCGACGTCGGATCGCATGGAAAATCGGACCATGTGTCCAGCCCTTTATTCTGTGTGTTGAACCTGCATTATACGGACAGCCCGTCGGAATACAGGGGCGCCCCGAGTAAACATATAGTGATGATTCTGTATTTCAAATGTACAGGTGTTGCTTATGTTTAAGAAGGTATTTTATTTGACTTTTGGCATCTTGTATATTTCACAAAGCATATCTAATTTTGTAGGATGTACACGTTTGTAAAGCATCACGAAAGTCACTCAGAGCTGCAGAAATAAATGTGTTGGAAGAACAGTGGTGCATGAACCTCCTACAAAAACATGTATACTCTGTAATGCATACAATATCAAAGAGCTCAGTTTATCGAATAGTTGAAAAGGCTGTAAGCACTACAATTTGTGATACAAGGTACAAAGTGCACGATTTTAGGTGAGAAAATTTAGTCAGCAAGCTCTTAAGTAAAGAAAAGAACCTTTATTGTCAGCTACACCATTCGATCGGCCAACGCTCTTCCAGGTTGTCACTCTTGGCCATACACATCTTGGATGGATAAGCTTGGTGCTGTTAGGAGAAATAAGCAGAATTGTTCGTGAGCTTCCTCTCTAATGCAGCAAAGCAGGATTATCGCAGAAAGTACCATGATGTAAGGAAATAAACACAGACTAACACTGGCAAAACAACAATGTTGGTTACTGTAGCCAACATTTTGCCAAGGGTGCTTCAACGTGTTTTCCTTGATGGCATACTTTTGTGCATGTAGTTCACTCATCCCCACCCTCACTGTGTGATGAGGAAATGAGTTGGTGCACAGAGCACGTCAAGGGAAGCCTAAGTGTTAAAAAAAAGGATGCATAGATATGAATTGAAGAAGTGAGTTCTGCTGCTAATTCTGTGAAAAGTTAGGGGTCACTGAAACGGAAAAGTACCTGCGCATGTAGCTGTTACTCTTCACGGATAAAACGAATCAATAAAGACAGTGTCAACACCTGGAAAGAAGCAATACGAGATTAAGGAAATAGAAACCTTGTATAAGAATACATTTGGCTAACAGCACAAATGGGAAATTAAGGTAGCGATTATGAGTATACATGCTATAAGAAGTGAGAACAAAAAAGAGGTTAATGTGCAGCTGTGTCAAATAAGAAGTTGAGATTATACCACTAAATTTGGTATGTTCGGCAACTCTGTTTTCTAGAAGATAGTGCAAAGCAGCATTCTTTTATTTGGGAATATTGTGGGCATTCGCTGCCCGCAATAACTGGAATCCAGCCCACAGCGACTCCAGATGAGAACCCATAAGTGATGAATGAGAAGTTCAGGTGATGATTCTTTACACATTACAAAGAAGAGCCTGATGAATGCTAAGGATGCGGGTGTGTTACTGAAATATTCTTGTACCAATTTCTGTTTCTGAATTTTTTTATTTATTGTGACCCCTGACGATTACCGATTAAAATATAGCACAGTGAAATGGCTGCTGAAGAACAACTGCCTATCAAAAAAATTTTTGACATTTGCATTGCCACCCTACACTTTCAGATATAAGCTGCATGACTGGTTCTCAAGCTGGATCGACATAACTCAACCTGAATAATTTCTTCTGACGGAGCCCCGAGACGCTGACTGCAATGGTGCTGTTTTATGGAAGTTACAGAAAAACATTATACTTGTTAGAAGGACAGAGAGCCACTCAGAACATAAATTGAGATGCCCTCATTGATGACAAAAGTATTGTATTGGCTCAAATGAGCCCATTTCTCATTAAATCGGGGTTTGCTTGCTTATTTCTTCACGCATTTGCAAAGACTGACCTGTGGTAACCGAAGTGGCAAATGTAAAAAAAAAAAGCCGCACAAGAGACAGTCATACGAATCACTAGTGTTATGTGGTTGCTGATCTTACTGCTCCGTAAATGCAGTACACTCTTAATATAAGCTTCATCTATCTTAGAATGCGTAGATCAGCCTGCCATGCACTTGCCATCACTGCAAAAGTGTGGTTTTGAGTTGGCTGACAAGACGGCTAAGCCATCTACAGGATAACGGCAGCTGGGGAGCTCTCCCACGAGCATAGCATAAAAAAAAGCAACCTTTCCTTTAGAGGACAAACCGTCTGTATAAAGTCCCTTTTGTCTTCTTAAAACAGTTCATGAACCCCTAGCCCCGCCACGGTTGTCTAGTGGCTATGGTACTCGGCTGCTGATCCGATCGAATCCCGGCCGGGGCGGCACTTCGATGGAGGTGAAATGTTGAGGCCGGTGGGCTGCGCGATGTCAGTGCACGTTAAAGAACCCCAGATGGTCGAAATTTCCGAAGCCCTCCACTACGGCGTCTCTCATAATCAGGGCTGGTTTTGGGACGTAAAACCTCACAAAACAAAACTTCATAAACCCCTACTTATCGCTTGCAACATGGCGCCCATGTTTTTAAATGCGACTTTTGCAATTTTTCATTAGTAGCATAAATTAACATACCATGAGCAGTCAGTTTATGATAAAGTGAACATTCTTTGTATTTAATGTTCCGATATGTAAGTTGTTGGTGAACTATTTTGCTATGCACAATCACTTTGGTGAAAACACTAAGTGTTTGACGGGACAAGAGGGGAGTTTCGGAAGGAATTCCGAAACAATTTTTCCCTTGCAAGTAATGCTTGCAGCCAGCAGGTTGGTATTGCATGTTATTTGAGTGGAAAGTTGAATTAGATTTATGAAGAAATGTAGCATGAATGATCATACAGTAATCGATAATTCATATTTAAATTATTATTGTTGTTATGTGGGGTTTAACGTCCCAAAACCAGCTCCGATTACGAGAGACGCCGTAGTGGAGGGCTCCGGAAATTTCGACCACCTGGGGTTCTTTAACGTGCACTGACATCGCACAGCACACGGGCCTCAACATTTCGCCTCCATCGAAGTGCAGCCGCCGCAGCCGGGATTCGATCCCGCGTCCTTCGGATCAGCAGCCGAGTACCATAGTCAGTAGACCACCGTGGCGGGGCATTTAAATTATTATTAATGTATTTTAAGTCCACAATAATTTATTCTCACCCTTCCACTTGTGTTGGAGCATCGAGACCCTTGGCATCATATCTAAATTAATGCATTTATTTACACTCAGTGATAATCAGTGCGCAGGTTCATAATATACGATATATTAATTATACACGGTCGATTGGGACTTGATTTACGCAACAATATGTGTGAAATAGCAAATATCTCACGGTAACAAAAGTGATTATGGGAAGTGATTACAGTTACCATTGCGAATAACCAATGAGGCTTGCAATGACAAGAGTTTCCAAATATTATGGCATTAGTCTTACATTTGCCTAGCCTATGGGGCTATTGCTGTTGGGCTTCAAGATTAAATTTCAGTATTCATGCCACAAGAGTGCTTTGCCACTGTTGAGGGTAAATACATAATCCACAACTTTCTCAAGCAACAGAGTGCATCTGCAGGGTTTATAATGGCCAAATGCTTGTGTTGCACAAACCTGCAATTATGCAAGTCGTGCACAAACAGCATCAACACTGCAGGAGTCAGCCAAACCATCCCAATCTATTTTGGTATCTGCAGGGAATATCTTGAACACTCAGGAATGGGTTACAATTTACTTCACATGTTGTGTCTGAACTCACCAAGAATGGGAACGAGTGGGCACTGCTCCTCAAAAAGATTGGACCCACTTGACTTAATGCTGTATAATAATAAACTGTCACGCAAGAAGGGTAGTGGAAAAACCATGGACTTGACTTTTTACAGTGCTTGTAAAAACCAGCATGTAAATGAGTAACCAATCACTATTAATTTAGTCACCCGCGATTGAAAACTATCTCATTTGCAGAACATGTATGACTTTTTTCAGTGCGCTGGAGAGGCACAGCTTAGGAGATTCCTCCTTTCATCAACTAGGAATGGGCGCTGTGAAACGACAATACATGTTTCTTACTGTGCAATTAATGCAAGTTTGTAATTACATTGGAATCACTGCTTACATAAACTGTATAACAATTTGAAGCTAATAAGCCAGCATCCTAATATAAAGGTTGGTTTGAGCGTGCCGAGAAAAAAAATTCACAGCATATCCACGGAGTGAATGATGATGAGTGGGCGAAGCTCCGGATGTTCATCGTAGATCGTGCCGAGTTCCGGATTAATTTAGTTAACGTGCACGCTACGAATCCTTATGGTTCAACTACGCACAAGTGAAATCTCCCACCGGTACTTCATGGCAAGTCAAGATCCAGTGCATATATATATATATATATATATATATATATATATATATATATATATATATATATATGGGTGGCCGGTGAACGGTTCTCCAGCGCGAGCAGTCGGTATTTTTCAATCAAGGAATTCGCTAGAAGACGCTGCCTGCGGCAACGTGCTTGCGCCAATCTATCGACGCACTGCCGGGGATGTAACTGCACGCGCATGTCGGACGAATGCGAGATTCTGTACAGGCACAAAAATGAAGAAACGTGTTTAATGGCCGAGGCCTGGCATACAGCGCGTGCGTGAGTCAGCCGTCGATTAGCTTAAACCAGCGCCTCCTCTGCTTAAACAGAAAAGAGGCAGATTGTCTTAAGAGTTGTCTCTCGTGTATAGACCGGCACGTTGAACCGTTTGACAGGTGGTCCTACCATTCCTGAACATGCGTAAATAAGTTGTGTGTCTTCTTTCTTTCATCGCATCAATCATTTCTTTGAAGGTGACGTGCTACTACAACGGACGGACAGACCCACACCTTAAGGGGCTTGGCCCCTGAAACTTTCTAGACTGTGCAATTGCGTCAGCAACCTTCCCAAGAAAGGTCTCGCCTGTAGTGACAGAGGTCGCCATTTTTGCCAAGTGTAGGGAATCTTGTGTACCACATCACCCGGTCATGTAAAAAGGCGTACTTCGGAAAGACGACCAGCCGATGTTTAAATTACAAGCTATGCAAGCACCGCAATAATGAAACCAGTGCCATCAGTGGACACTTTAGTGCTCATTGTAAAACAAGGTTGTCGTCCTGATTTTCAAGAATGTTATTTGCTAGAAGAAAGAGCAGCAACCCAATGGGGCGAGAAATTATCGAGGCCCACAATACTGCACTGTTAAAAGATAAATGCATGAGTATGACGCCTCTTTTATTTTCACACAAAGAATTTACACATCTCTCATCTAACATGTCATGAAAAAACACTTTCAACACACACATGAAGCATCACGCAATAACCATCCCATTTCTTAATTTTTTTCTTCTATGTCCTTATTTCTTGTTTTCTTGGTTTGTATTTTGCTTACAATGAGGCACTCTCACATATCATATGTACTTATGCCCAGCTGGCACACAAAGGACTTAAGACGTCTTCAATACGGATATCCGAGACGTTAACGACGTCGCAGAAACGGCACGCGTAACAAGTTTTAGTCTAGAAGACGTCGTATATCTCATCTAATGTCCGTCTTGTTGCACATAAACAAGACGTTTCCTGAACGTCTTCGAAACGTCATCAAAAAGCTGGTCTTTTCGACGGCTTGGGGGAGCCTCCAATAATTCCATTTACCGGGATTTCTGAATCCGTTTGAAGACTTACCAAAGACGTCATCAGAAAGCTGTTCCTGAAATGTTAGCCGTAATCTGAAAAAGAAGCAGGAATCGTGCTCGGGAACAGGGCGCGCTACCAAAATTTTGATCTGGTTACCACCCTCAGAATGTAAGCTAACGCTATAGGGGTACAAATAACCACGAGAAATTTTTCGCACCCCTAAGACATTAACTCTGTGGTTCTGAAGGTGTCAAGGGGATCATAATTTTGGGGGGCACCCCAATCGGCGGACGCCGTCCCCGCCTTTCTGGTAGTAGCTATGGCCTGCTTTGTTACCAGCTGCACCATAATCTTTTCAGTGCCGCAGAGTGGGGGTAGTGCCAGCCGAATACTTTCGTAGTTACGTCCTAGGAAGAAGTCCTGGCATCGCACTTGCCTGGAACTCTTTTTTTTTTCTCGTGGTTAAAGGCATCAGCACTGAGTGCAACAGAGCAAAAATAGTGCAGTAAGGTAAGTACACAGTTCTCAAAAAAGGCTTCATCAGTCTTAGCATTTAAGTCAAAATTGATTGTCATGAATACAAAAATCAATCTATCATGTAATTTGTAGAGTATGAAGCAAATCTACCATAAATAATAATGACATATCTTCCTACAGTGAAGGATAGAGAGTTTCTTGGCAAGCGGCCTAACAAGGAGGCCTCTGTGCTAATGATTACGCAGTCGAAACACTGCTACATCAACATTTTATTGAGAAACTAACTTGTGCGCGTTTTTTAAAAAAAGAAAGAGAGAAATGCGAGGAAAATAAAATCAGAAATATTCAGAAGGAACTGCAGAATAAATACTTTAAATATATTTGGAACTTATTAACGGCTAGAGGCTTACAGAAAGAGCACTAGTAGTGACGCAATAATCAGCAGCCAAACGAGTATGCGCTTTTCACCATGAGAGCAGCGCATCCGGTTATACGAGCAGAGACAGAACAGTGGATCACTGTGTTAGCCGCTTTCAATCATGTTATGCAGTATCTTCACCGCATAAAATCAAGGAATATAAACAGAAGAACTCAAATATGACTCACCTATGAAAGTGAAAATTTGCCTAGGACATCAGTTCATGTAATGAGGCAAACTTTAAAAGACAACCAAAAACATCAATCAAGTGTCAATGAATATTGACCAAAGTGACCTACAAAGAAAGTAGCGCATGAAATATTAACAAAATCGTTATAATGAGGAACGTCGCATTGAAGTGCACAATCTGTCACAGCGAGCAACGCTACATCGAAGCAACTTCAGTTTCATAATGAAGCTATATACGTGCTTGAAGTCGAATACACTGGATACAGTGTTGAGGTGACGAAAAAGAAAAAAAAGCAATATTGTCACTTACATATACAAA
This sequence comes from Hyalomma asiaticum, assembly GCA_013339685.2. Taxonomy (NCBI): domain Eukaryota; kingdom Metazoa; phylum Arthropoda; class Arachnida; order Ixodida; family Ixodidae; genus Hyalomma; species Hyalomma asiaticum. Next base: position 116,946,798 of record CM023481.1, on the reverse strand, counting down.
ATACCGATGTGGCTCTATACAAAACACTGTATTACGCACATCTATGCACATCTGACATCAACGACGATCAGACTGGCAAGCATGAGTTGGAAGCCAAAAAAGAAAAAAAATTTTTGGCACAGCACATGAAGCTACTCCTATAAAGGACTTCAAATAAACATCAGGTCTACATGTGCAGGATCAAGCTGAGAGTCTCCGATTTTCGCCCTGATTCACATTAAAAATGAACACCGTACCTTATACCTAGTCATTAAACAAAACACTTCGAACAGCCAACTCCTTTGAGAATGCAACGTCTACCAAACGGGCAACTAGTTCACGTTCACATTCATCAAAAACTAGTAGTAGTGCCCAGGCTTAGTGCAGCTGGTGAATACGATGCTACTGGAAACGCTGAAACCGCCGTCGCGGAAATGCTTTCAGTGTAGAACCGCGGTGGGGCCGTGGTAGAACGCAGTTGGTGCACTATCAGGTTATCCATACAACCGCCGATTAAACCGCATGTATTCCTGCAAAGGAAAAAAAAATGGGGCCGTTATTTTCTATAAAGCTGTTCTACAACTGTGCTTTGAGGAACGAAATTTGAAATGCATCTCTGTCATTGGCTACGCCCTTTAGAGGAAGTGCTCATAATATCCTGCAACTTGCAATAGATACACACTCAAAATGAATTTTCCTCTGCGCCATATATATATATATATATATATATATATATATATATATATATATATATATATATATATATATATATATATATATATATATATATATATATCAACGAACCAATAAATTATGAACCCTAGGAACGCATACGAGAAGTTATTGAAGTTCTTAATTGCAGTATTATACTTGTGGAGTAAGTAGAAAGGAATTTAAGCGGACGAAAAGACAAACCTGCCTTCTGTGGGAACCGAACCCACGACCTTCGGATAAGGCGTCCGATGCTCTACCGCTGAGCTGCGGCAACGGCTTGCGGCGAAGTCACTGTGTCTGTCTTTCTGATTTACAATATACAGTGGTGTTCGGGCCGTCTCCGCAGGAAACTTGATGCTGCTGATGCTACCACCGCCGAATAGTATGTCGCTCGTGAACGTTAAACTGCACATTACTGATTCGTAGTTTTTTTTTAACGCATTCCCACACGCAGCATGTAGAAATAGAGTGACACACATGCTTCACACTTAGAGGGTGAGAATATTCTTCGAGACGTGCTTACGTGCTCACTGCGCACTCGGTATGAAAGGGACCCTGCAACCCTTTTTGAACACACTGAGCAAACGGTGCCAATCAGTCGTTGAGGCTTCGGTGAACGTGTGAGCTAAATGTTATTGTGCTGCAAGCAGCAGTGGATTTGCAGTTTCATTTTAAATACATCACGCAATCGCCTAGTATTGTTTCAACAAGTGACGTCACTAGCGGCACCGACCCACGAGTTGCCTGCTCTTCTGTCAGCAAGTAACGTCACTGGCGCCAACGACTAGGTCCCTTCGCTCACCTCGGTCTTATTAAAGACAGGTACTCAGATTGCCTTTATTTTTTTTTTGAACATATAATGAACAAATATATAATTCCACACTACCTTTCCGTGACTGTAAGTTCAGCCAGTGATATATCTGCCTCGAGCAAAGTAGTCGGCTGCCTAGTGACATTTGTTGGAACGAAGAGCAGGTTGTTGCTGTTATGTGGGTTTTAACGTCCCAAAACCAGCTCTGATTATGAGAGACGCCGTAGTGGAGGGCTCCGGAAATTTCGACCACCTGGGGTTCTTTAACGTGCACTGACAACGCACAGCACACGGGCCTCAACATTTCGCCTCCATCGAAATGCAGCCCCCGCAGCCGGGATTCGATCCCGCGACCCTCGGATCTGCAGCCGAGTACCATAGCCACTAGACCACCGTGGCGGGGAGAAGAGCAGGTGAATTACAGCGGTGCTTGAAACCAAATACAAAATTCCCTGATGCACACAGCTCAATAATATTTGGCTCACATGTTCACAATGACCTCCACGACTGTTAGGCATCGTTTGCTATCGAGATTGCAAACGTTGCAGGGCTCCTTTAGTAAATGGGACCTTCAAGGTCGCGCGATCGACGGGCACAGTGACTGCGCACGACAGCTGTGCATAGCATCAACAAATTTTCGCTGTGCCTTCGATTTCGCCTGCACAAACTGCCTTCCATGGCCAGGTAATAGTGAAGTTAGTACAATGCAATGAAATATGGCTGATTCGGGGTAGCGAGTATGTCGCGGGGTAGGAAGAAAATGTCAAACGTTCCGCAGAAAACTGTTGAATGGCACCGTGGCTTTGATTTTACGATATAGGTATAGGCATGCACCGCTAGATCCCGGCACCGCACAAGCTGCCGGCGCCCGTAATATATAATAAAAATAAACAAAAAACGTCCAAACGTTCATATATAGGTCGTCGTAACACGCCGCTCACCCGTAGCCTAACGTATTAATTTAGTACGTTGTTCGTCCCCTTATCACCTCTGTCCTGCGCTTTTCGTACCTCGTGAAACACTGGACAGCTTATGGCATACCATAAATCTACTGTGCACAATAGCGTCCCTGTAACAAATCCATGGAACCAGATAACAGGTCGTGTAATTGTTTTGGTATTTGCGGTCTGCAAGAATGACGAACCCCAAAATGCAGAAAACCGCAATGGCGTGGGCAATGAGAAATAATAACGAACATTCGCAAACGAGTCACATGCCTCTGACAAAGTTTAAATGTGACCGAGAACGAGCACAACGACACTCATGCTCATATGAATGCTGAGTGTCGAGAAGCCATTCCACCACCATAAGACGTCATGATTGCCTGCGCCAGTTCTGCTGACAGAACTGCCGCAGGCAATCATGAAGTCATGAATCACTATGAAGTGAACTGATAGTCTAGCACTACATAATGTCTGTTTCTACTTCATGTTTGTTATTAACAGTAGAGGTGTTTGCGTTAAGTTCAGGTAGTGACTGTCATCACGCATACTGAAGTGGGAAGTAGAGGAGATGAAATGAACAAAACAAAAAGATTTTCTTTGCTAGGCAAGAGTCAAAACCAGGTACCCATAGTCTGGAAGGCGAGCGTGAGAACCTTTGGACTGTAGACCTGCACTTGCAGGAAATGCATTTGTGGGAGCCATATCACTGCGTTGTACTATTGATTGCAATGCAACTTGCTGTGAGTGAGAGAAAGAAAATGAGACTGATAGAGGGAGAGAGAGACAAGGAGGTGAAGAAACACAACCGTCGGACTGCACAGAAGAGAGCTGCGCTTGTCCCCTGCCCACTACCACAAAGAAAAGTACTGGGTTGAGCAGAAGGGAAAAGCGGACCGCACTTGCCCTCGAATCACACCATAAGCTCTGATGTGCACGTGAACTCCTAGATGAGAGAGGCAGTGTAAGTAGCAGCCGCCAGCTCCGTTGTTTCCTCAGTGTTTGCAACAGCGCTGACTTAATTTTTTCTGTAGTGTTCCCTGCTACAAATAATTCCATGATGTTATTCCATGCATTCTGTCATCAAAAAAATCTAGGTAGTGCGCCCTAGAGCAAGTGCATCAAAAATGAAAAATGGATAGTGTGGTCCATTTCCTTGTTAGACCTGACCTAAGAAGCCAACACATAATGAAGACACACAAAACATATTGGCATTATTTTAAATTTTTTAGTTGCATGACATAAAAAGAAACGAATAATGGAGGAGAAAAACGGAGAAAACTTGCTGCCACAAAATAGCATTAAAGATGCGGAAACCGTCTGTGTCCCATAAATATTGTATGTAATTCTGCAAGGTTGTATTAATTTACTCTAACAAATTCAATGGGATAGAAGAAAAGCAAGGAAAAAATGTCAGATACAGTATATTTGCTCCATCGTAACCAAAGTCTTTTACCAAACATTTTTGCCTGAAGCCGCATCCTTATATTATAACAGAATACCGAAATTCAAGTTGCCTCAACTGCACAACGATGCATGCAACATACCTGGCGGCTCCAGTTTCGGTCATTTTGTGACTGATCTTGGCACCATGTGCCTGTGCAAATGCCACTTGAATCCATGGTAAGCCAAAGAAAATTACCTATGTTTTATTTTTTCTTTCTCTGACTGGACACACTTCACGTTCATTCTTGTGGCATTATTTGTACTGGTCCATCGTGGAGGGAGGTAGGTGCACGTAAACACAGACACTAGCAGAAGGGAACAAGAAAGGTGTTCCCTTCTTCTGCTAGTATCTGTGTTTACGTGCGCCCAATTTCCAACTATCCCAATTATCCTTGCTACTATATATATATATATATATATATATATATATATATATATATATATATATATATATAGGCCGGTGAACGCTTCTCCAGCGCGAGCTGTCGGTATTTCTCAATCAAGAAACTCGCTGGAAGACGCTGCCTGCGCCAACGTTGTCTCTCGTGGGTGAGGGCGCGTTCTCCTTCTTTGCGAGCTGGTAGAGCGTTCGTCTAAGAAAGAGTGTTTCCATAGTCAACGCGCGCCTTTCGCTCTCTCTCTCTCTCTCACAAGACAGCAGATGGAAGAGTGAGAGAGCTCGCGCACCGGAAGGCACGCGCCGAAGGCGAACGCGAGCCTCCCGGCGGCGCGAGGTGGCTACATACATACTACTACAGAGGAGGGAACGACCCACACCCTAAGGAGCTTCGCCCCTAAAACAACAACGCTTGTATACCTACAGAATAAAGGTAAGCGTTAGTGCCTGTTACTGCTACAAAAACGAGTAACACGCGCTCATGGGTTTATCCAGAATTTCTGTTTTAAAGGGGGAGGGGGAGAGGAAGCATTGTGTGTGTGTGTGCATAAATCCTTGCAAGCGTTACTTCTGCCATTATTCTGTGGTCATATATTTCAGTCACCGCGACTTTGCTGCAGGAGCCCATAATAGCAACTTTATTTTATGAAGCTCACATTTATATTGCACGCGAAACTTCTAAGTCGCGCAAAAAATTTCCGTGACCGAAAAATCGAGAAAGATGCAAATAAAATACAGAATATAAAACTTGCAATGCCACTTGCAACTGCTTCGGAAAAAAGCGCTACATAAATGTCATGTAGTGGAAGGAGTCTCCTTAAAGGGACTGACAACCGATTTTTAAGGACCCTTCTTTTTATGACGCAGTGGAAAGCTCGCCCCTTGTGCTGTTTTCAGCTGCAGCGGTTACTTCCAAAAGCACGTGGATATTTCGCACGCGGAATTTTTCGATCTGGGAAGCCTCTAAAAAAGGCAGAGTGCGCACTCTAGCAACGTTGAAAAGTGATCGCGATGCCGATAATCCGCCTCGTTTCCAGACATCGTTATGCTTTCGCAGCAGTGAACGTAGCTGTGATTAACCACCCACACTTTGACTTGTTCGACTATATACTTTTTGAAATAAAAGACGGCGCGACGAGCTGGCATTGTTCGCCAGGCGGATCTTGTATTTGTAAGGCTTTCTCATGTCCGCGCCTACTTCATGAATGGGCGGGCTCCGGCGCCGCCACTCTGGCCATAGCCGAGCCAAGCCAGGCCAGCTAGATCCGAAACCACGCTTTCGCACGTGACGGCAGAAGCGTGCAGTAGCAACGCGCACTACAAACGAACGGTTATCTGCACATTGTAAGTGACAAAAAGCTTATAATATCAAAAGTCTCATGCCGTCCGATACTAATACACAGATAAAATATTGCGTTGTTTTGTATAAGGTCACGTGACCGCACTCTAACTCTAGTTCGTATGTTTGCCGCTTGAGTTACCAGGCGTCAGTTTTCGCTAGAGTTACTGTATATGTTCCCCTTGGGGAACAGAGTTGCGTTTCTGACAGAACTCGCCGCTCGCGCCCCCCATTCACCTAGAGCGCTCACGTGTGCAAAATGCGTCCTTTTTAGGGAAAGCCAACTTCACGGCAGCGCGTGCGCTGACGCCCGCCACGCCACCATGGCCGCTATCTTCCGCCGTGCCACCGCTGTCCGATGTTCGACCGTGGCCTCGGCAATCGGCGACGGCAGCTGCCGATCGCGGAGGACATGTTTCGACGTTCAGGCATAGCTCATTTGGCTCAGCTGTGATCTAATAAATTACGTTTGCTGTGGCAGCGTGATGTGTGGTTTAATTTTGCTGGAAACTTCTCTCAAACGTGTGCCAAAAAAAAGGAAGTGCCACTCGAAGCAAAATGATTAAATGGTCGTGGTCTGTCGTCGGAATCGGCCCAGCGGGTTATGTCGGCAGCTCGATGCGACCCAATATTTATTTCAGCTTAGCAGTACGCTTTAGCAATTATAACTCTCATTAGCAATATTTTTGTGATAGTGAAATCGTAAACGTTCAGGATAAGTAGGACTTCACGCCTGCTTGGTAACAGCTGGCTAGCCGGTGACAAAAGTCGCACCGAAAAGAACAAAAACGCGTGCGTTTGAATATGCATAAGGATTCACTTTGTATAAATCTAGCACAGACTGCTAAGCAGCATAAAATTTTGTAAGCCGTATACAGTTTCCATCACGCCGGATATACCTATGGATCTGCGAAGATTCGCTGTGAAGGTAATCTTTTTTACTTGTGTTATCTGCGCTCATCGTTTTTCAATGTACCTATTTTGTATTTTAAAGCCTTGCGTCAAGTACGACGTGAAACGAGAGATTTGTTCAGCTTATACATTTTGTCCAGAATAGTGTTTTCATTTGATATTTACAAAAAAAAAAAAACGCTTCTGCCGATAGTGAGGGCCATCGAACAGTTTATAACCACTTCTATCTAAATTGGTAAATTGATTGTTTGTTCGAATCACCTTTCTTTTTCATTTTTGGAAGCGAAAGTCTTTCGGCCAGCGTCGCGGAATGAACGAGCGAGAAAGCGCACGCCTCTGCTGAACCGCGCCGCCTCCCACATTCGAGAGGAGCGGCTTTCCTGCTTAACGCAAATGGATGGGCAAGATGGCGGACCTATGCGCAACTCTGCTCCCGTAGGGAGCATATACAGTAACTCTAGTTTTCGCGAGTTTGCATGAAGAAACAAAAACTTAAACCCGTGTTTACTGAGGAAAAGTGGCTTCGTTTGAGCCAATGCAACACACAATCTTTCCGCCAGTGGGGTCATCTCAATTCAAGTTTTGGGTGGTTGTCTGTCCCTTTAAAGGGGGACTGAAGCACTTTTCTTAAAAAATTGAGGTTTTATTGCTATTTAATCATTTTTAGTGTGATAAACGCGAAAATCCCGTCGAAAAGGGGCATGAACGTGAGCAAATGACCCTATTTCGGCAAAACCGCGCGGCGCGCGTTATGAGCGGCAACGAAAACCTTGTCACTGCCTATGATATGCTGAGGAGCTTCACGACTTCATCGTGAGTGCCTCGGAGGAGCTGACTACCACGGCTGGGCTAGTGCGCGCGCGCCGGCCAGCCTTGCGCGTTTTATCACTTCTTTTTCTTGCTGTATATAAGCATATCGCTATTATTATGGTAGACTATAGGAATTACGATGAGCTTGTGGTGCAACTGATGGGGTCGCCCGCATTCAGGTATGTATATTTCACTCAAACGGTGCATACGACAGGCTACCATTGCAGTCGACTAGCAGACCTGCAATACACGGATTGCGATCGGCTAGTATCCACAATGGTCCGACGTGCAGTGCCGTGTGTTCGTGCATGTGCCACACACCGCAATTCAAGAAATATGCAATAAAGCATTCGACCGAGTGAGCGGCGTGTAGGTTTTGTCCAGGCACAGCACTGATCATGTAGTACATACACCAGCAAGACCTCGCATTCTTGACAAGAACTACAACACAAGCAACTTTTCATGACTCCCTTTCGTTTGGGACGAACATAATTCAATAAGAGCACCGCTTCACGCGCGCAAGCACAAGCATGCGCGAACAGCGCGCCGTCATGAACGCTTCGCTGACAGCCCAATGAATACGACGCGGGCATAGCTAGGTAGACGGTGTGACTAACGCTGTTTTCAATCCAGCAAAAACTCATCAGCTCAGTACATTTTCAACATGATTAACGCTTAAATTTTCATACTGTGCATCATTATGTGCGTCTAGTTATTGGCTTCCTCAATGTTAAGACCAATAAGAGAGGCCAGTCGCTTAAATGCGAAAAAAAAAAGAAAACCAGCAGAGCCGGTGTCTGTGTATTTTACTACTGCGGTTCTCGATCTCGCGAATGATTTGGTACCGGACAGCGCTTTTGCGGAATTGGATTACGTGATATATATATATATATATATATATTGTCGTACGACGATTTATTATCGTGCAGAGGATGCTGTTGGTTCGAGAAGGCAGTAGAGAGCCAACACGACGCAACACGAAGATCACGCGCACAGCGACAAATGCCAATGCGCTTCTTCTTCCTCCTCTTCACTACAATATCCCCCCGGCGAGAAGAGGAGCCAACCTGGCAACTTATGGTGCTGGTAGGATAGCGGGGTCATAATACGGTTTTAGTGGACAGACTGCTGGGCTAGTTGGTTATGCATCGCGGAAAGATCAACTTAGCGCGAAAACACACGGACACGAGAAGAAACGAAACAGACAGGACGGGCGCTACTACCAACTGTTTATTGTGAAAACACCCACCGACGTATATATGCGTCTTAACGCATGCGCAAACAAACACTTCAAGGAAGGATCGAGGAACCAAAAGTTTCGCGAGTTTTTGTAAGCCGTATACAGTTTCCATCACGCCGGATATACCTATGGATCTGCGAAGATTCGCTGTGAAGGTAATCTTTTTTACTTGTGTTATCTTGTTAAACTTTTGGTTCCTCGATCCTTCCTTGAAGTGTTGTTTGCGCATGCGTTAAGACGCATATATACGTCGGTGGGTGTTTTCACAATAAACAGTTGGTAGTAGCGCCCGTCCTGTCTGTTTCGTTTCTTCTCGTGTCCGTGTGTTTTCGCGCTAAGTTGATCTTTCCGTAATACGGTTTTAGTCGGCTGACATGAACCGTGTCACGACCGCGATGCCGGTGGTCGGTAGATGGTGTCAAGGGTTCGATGACATAGTTAACGGCAGAGGTACGGTCTACGACGCGGAAAGGGCCATCGTAGCGAGCAAGAAGCTTGGTCGAGAGGCCAGGACTGTGAGGTGGGACCCACAGCCAAACGAGGGAGCCAGTCTGGAACTGAGGTGTGGGTACGTCGCTGTTATGGCGCAGTTTCTCGCGACTTTGGGCGCTGGTCGTAAGGGTACGTGCGAGTTGTCGGCAATCTTCTGCATATATCGCCGCTTCAGAGACCGGTGTGCATTCGGATGTATCGGGTCGGTATGGCAGCATCGTGTCCAACGTACACGAGGGCTCTCGTCCTTACAACAAAAAGAATGGCGAAAATCCAGTAGTGGCCTGTGTCGCGTAGTTATATGCATACGTCACGAACGGCAAACGGTGTACCAGTTACTATGATCCGAAGGAACGTACATAGTCAGCATGTCACCTAGTGTGCGGTTGAATCTTTCTGTCAAGCCGTTCGTTTGGGGGTGGTAGGCTGTAGACTTGCGGTGAATGATGCTGCACGCAGCGAGAAGGGCTTGTATGACTTCAGAGAGGAACACGCGCCCCCTGTCGCTGAGCAGTTCTCGGGGTGCTCCATGTCGAAGAACGAAGTTCCGCAAGATGAAAAATGCGACCTCGCGCGCAGTGGCGGCTGGGAGCGCGGCAGTCTGGGCGTAGCGCGTCAAGTGGCCGACGCCAACAATTATCCATCGGTTACCCGTCGAGCTGCAGGGAAGTGGCCCGTAGAGGTCGATGCCGATGCGGTCAAAGGGACGATGTGGACAAGGCAGCGGCTGTAGCTCTGCAGAAGGGCACTGTTGAATTTTTCGGCGTTGGCAGGCCGTGCAAGCTCGAATGTACTGACGGACGAAGTTATACATTCCATTCCTTTCCAAGTTATACATTCCTGGTCCATCGTGGAGGGAGGTAGGTGCCCGTAAACACAGACACTAGCAGAAGGGAACAAGAAAGGTGTTCGCTTCTTCTGCTAGTATCTGTGTTTACGTGCGCCCAATTTCCAACTAGCCCAATTATCCTTGCTACTTTGTATTGGTATTTGGTGCTTCGGTTCCCCTCGAGGTTTCTAAAGCCTTTGTTTGTAACGTGTCGTGCTCAGTATGACGCATTGTTGAGGAGAGGGACTGTTGTGATGACCAATGAAGTTAGACACTTTTCTACTACCCAAAGCATTGATGTGGATGGGTCGATCATCCACAGGCGACAGCTCCGGTGGGAGCTCGTTTTCAAGAAAAAGCACGGCAAGAAAGTTTGTGGGTTCCACCAGAGGTGACACTTTTGGATTGGACCAGTGTGCTGCGGATTTCATCCCTGAACAGTGCAGCTGTCTCACGGCACTCAGTACTAAGCTAATCCAGTGCAAATTTGATGACGTCACACAACATATAAAAATACCGTGAGGATACGGTTGTCACGGTGTATTTATTAGGCCTCGATGATGCAACGAACCGGCCGCGCCCAAAGCACCGAACAGACTCCAGATGATTACCCACCCCCGATGAAGAAGCCTTTGTGATGATGGTTATGTACAGATGACGAAGAGGAACCTTTTAGGCGCCCACAATACCACAAATCTTTTAGTATAACATAGGTAATTGCAAGGTTTATGTGTAAGAATGGGCTTTCCTTTCAGACAACCAGTCTGCAAAAGTTGCTACAGTATTCTCAAGAAAACTATTAGAACTTCAACATTTCGTGCCTGACTTGTGCCATTTGTCAAATGTGCCAGTGCGACATATTGGCAAGACTAATGAGGCTGCCACGTTGTACCTCAATATGCCTATGAGCCAGACAGTCAAGGGCATCTATGCTTGAGAAATCCACATTAGGGCAACTGAGCATGAAGAGAACAGGTTGTTGGTAATGATGCCGCTCTTGGCAGATGGCCTCCAGTTGCCATCACACATAATTTTTCATTGTGGGAAAACTGTTGTGACAAAAACCTTTCCCAAAAATGCGGCTCAAAAATGGATGGATGGATGTATGGATGGAAGCATTGTTCGTACTTGACTTTATTAATGTAGTTAGAAAAAGAGGTCCGTTTTCGGCGCCCCACGGTGACCCGAGTGTACGCTGGCGGAGAGTCGTAGGCCGGTGAAGGGAACGTTTTATTCTACTGCGCCAAAAAGCGTCTGTCCAGGCTGAAGCCCGAAGCTCCGCTCTCTTGCCAGGGAAGAAGAGCCACCTTATATACACCGGTTGCTCCGCCCCTGAACCCCTCCTAGCCAATCACAAACGCCGATCGAAACTCCGACGCCGCACTAACAAAAGACAATCGTGAACAATACAGTAGGTACGCTTGCTGCCCACCATGGATGGATGGATGGATATTAGGAGCGTCCCCTTTATAACGGGGCGGTAGCCTTATCTCTATCGCCACGCCACGGGGAAGGGCGCCAGCCTAACCAGGTGGCGACTACAGACATTCCTGGACATGCTGCCTAACACCCGTCAAACCGGTTTCCAGCTACCAGCTAGCCTGCTCCCAGCTGTGCAATGAATTTCCACAATGGTCGCCACCTGCCCCGCATGTCCACCACGTGGCTGTGCGCCTTCCCTATAACCACATTCTCTTGGCCGGCACACGGCGACAGTGATATCCCGCGCTTTCCACGTCCCGTATATGCCTGGCCACAAGCGGCAACGCAATGCTCGCACCCCTGAGACTGACTCCTCCCCCCTCAAGAGTGTTACTAGACACTCGATGTCTATGTAACACGATAAAAAAAATAAACACATTCTCTTCATTTATTTATTTATTTATTTATTTATTTATTTATTTATTTATTTATTTATTTATCACAGTACCCTCAGCGCCCTAACGCATTACAGAGGGGGGGTTACACAGTACATGATCGGTAAAGACGCATTTGCAGGTATCGGGTACAGTAAGAAAGTAGAAAAAAAAGAAATACAAGCATTCGTCACAAGCTCAGTATTCTTGATGACAACATAGACACAGCATCATAACATGCGTAGAAGGCAGCGTTAGAGTTCGTGCTTGCAACATCATTGGTAAGGCGATTCCATTCCGAAATTGTGCGTGGAAAAAATGTATTTCTGAATGATTCGGTTCTGCACTTCTATTCTCTGACATTGTTAGTATGGTCGATTCGTCATGAGATGTAGTGCGGTTGAAATAACTAAAATAATAACTAAAAAAATATACACAATATAACAACACACAAAAAAATCGCACACGCCCTTCAGAACCTGCAACTTTGCCCAGCAATACCCCCATATCGCGAAAGCGGACACGTACAGACAAGAACTGCACTTCAACATCTCACATCATGCACCACAAGATTGTCCTATCATGTGAGACACATTTCAAGCTCTCTCCGGTTCTCGAAGCACTCTCAAGGGAGCAAGTGATCAAAGGCAACGGTACGTACAAATACAAACACATACAAAAAAACGAAAAAAAAACGGTCCCTCTCGAAGTACTGTTGAAAATGGTCCTCGCCGAAATCCAAGAAAATAACACACACAAAGTAATACAATATATATACACTGACCCAAGAAAACATTCGACTCAAAGTCCGGGACACTATAATAGAACATTACTTGGACCATTTAAAAAAAAAGAAAAAGACAAGCACACACAGTTCGTTAAAACAACAAAGAAAAATGAAATATTCGAAAGAGCATCGGCTGCCTCGTCTACACGAACCATTTACCACATTTGCCATTTGCATGCCTGACATGTGGGGGATGCACTGAGAGGAGCTGAGCGGGTCAGGAAGGTTAGGGGGTCGTCGTCTGTTTTAATCCTGACCTTTATGCCGAAAATCCACCTGCCGAACGTCTCCTTTGTCCACACTGTCGCAAACAAAGCCCGTTCGGCAGCAGACTCTTTCTCAGGCATGGGCACTTGCTCCCTACTGAGGACAGTGGGAAGGCGTTCGTCTCCGTCCCTTTCCCGAGAAGGGCAACTGCCGATCGTTTCGAGTTTCCTGGCGCCGGAGGGACTGTTAAGATCGGCGTGGGCCCCCTATAGATGTGGTGGAGGGAGGCTGCCGGCGGTGGCCGGTGGATATACTCTTCCGTGAAAAAAGCCGCGGGGTACGAGTGCTGCTTGCGTTCCCACGGATGGACATCGCTGGGCTGCCGTCTCGAAGAGACAAGTGCATTGTTTGGATGCTGCAGAGACGGCTATGTTCGCCGCTGGCCTCGAGCTTCAAACGAGCCCGCGTGATGCTCCCAGAATCCGTGGACAGTAGGTGTGTCGTGCGGTGTGTGTGTGCGCGTTTGGGCCGCTTTTGAAGTACGGACTTCACGGCCGCATCATCGCAGCGGGAGTGGTACAGCAGCGCACTGGACACAGGACTGCTGCCCGCAGAAGGCTCTACGGCCGCCCCGTTAGGTGAAAGTGCCAGCGTGTCGTCAAAACGGACGGGGCCGGGAACGGTGCTTTTATTTGTGCTGCTGTTGTTTTTCAGCAAGTCTCTTCGCCGGACCGAACCGGGAATCATCATCGGCTGCCACTCGGGTCACGTCAGCCCTTGCCGCAGAGAAGCAGCGAAGGCGGGGCGTGACCTCCTCTCTTCGAAGGCGGAGACGACCTTGTGATTGGACACAGTGTATATAGTGTTGTATATAATAAGAGCGCAAACGCGCTCGATCGAGCTCCGTTCATCATGTAAAATAAACTTCATCTCTCTTCTCTAACGTCATCGTCTCCGTGTCGGCTCCGCACTTCCGCAACATCCCCTTGGAGTCGGGATGGGTGAAACGTCGACCTGGTAGCGTGGAATCCCAGGACCGACGGCCCGACTCCTGCAACACCATCGGGATCCCAACACCGGTAAAGTCATAGTGAAGCATTGGAAAGTCTTGTTGCTGACCAGTGAACATTGTAAATAATGTCGACTTTAATAATGTCAATAACGATAATAACGATTGGAACCGTGTTCACAAAACATTCAAGCCCATTATTTCAAAGGTCGTCAGCAACAACAACAGAAACAACATCAACAAAAATGCAGCCTTAGACGTTGGTCTAGGAAAGCACACAGCACTCTTCTCTGTTGTTGTTACAATTGAAATGCTCATTGCGGTTTTACATACAAATGACAAGTACACACATGGTGCGCATGTCAAGCAGGAAAGACATCGTACGGGACGCAGAGATTACAAATTCTTACATATCCGCAAGGCAGACAATCTGAGGAGATGTTTGAAGCTGTTTCGAAAGGATGGTAAGGAGGGCAATCTATCAACAAACGCTATTTCAGAACTTGTCGCTATGTCAGGGCAGATCATTTCGTGGCGCGGAACATACATACTATTGGTGCCAATTGTAAAGGCGCCATCACGGTGTGTAAAATCTCATTTTTCCAACTACGCGAAGAACTGACAACACACTTTACAAAATGAATGACAATCCTCACGCTCTATTAAAAATTATTGCATTTGTATTTACCAGTAGTCCTTTACACCTCTGATTTATTTTCATGCGTGTTTTACTCACCTGGCCACTAATCAATGTAGGCTATTTTTAAAGTAAGCTTATACCCATTTGATACATGTTAAATGTACACGAACATGGTGATCGTGGCGATGTTCCCTGAAAAGTCATTTCATTGCACGATGAAAAGTAGCACATAATAAAGTCCTTTCTTCAGTGTTTTGGGAATGAGGTTTTCATATGGGCACAAATCTTCAGTTTTATCACTTGTTAGACACTCACGAGAGGCCAATATTGCCATACGTACTACATTGTAATACTGCTTTTCCAACAGGCACCACACAGAAGGAGCACAAAGAAGACAGTATGCTGCTCTATCTTCAAGCAAGGAAGGCGTCACTGGCGCCTACCTAGGGAAACGCTCATTCCTGAGCCGACACCGTCGTCAAAAGACCGTGGCTTGCACGATAGACTATGCAAATAGTCCTGGGCCTGCTTGCAGCCATGGCTTCCTTCTGCAGCATCAACACTTTCTACACAGCAATTCTTTGGTGCCTACCTTTCAAGATGCACAGGTATTAGATAGGGAGCTCAACTGGTTTCCAGCATCCTATCAACTTGTAAATGTAGTCAAGGCTTAGGACACTGGCAACACGTAGTACACACTTGTGGTACATTCGGCATGTTCTCTTTATGCACTCTCAATATGTACTTTACAGGCAGCAAGTCTTCACTCAACTTGTAGAACGCTGGTGTTTAATGTTTTCAGACGATGATGCAACAGCTCAAATGTGCTCTCGTTTGAGAGCTGCCAGGTATGCGTGTTGTGCAATTGATTTCTTGTTGCTTATGCAACTGCTCTAACAAAGCCGCGATCAGAGGGATTTGTATATATGATTAGTCATTGTGTGATGTGGAAAGATGAAGCATCTAATACATAATTAGTTGTCCTTTAATTATCCTCCAAACCTACATCATGACATTTTCATGAATGTTACGGTAGAAGTATCGCATTGCATGTTGCACTGAAAATTTTGGTTCATATCTCTGTCCAACTCTCTGAGTGGCACGCAAATACAGCAAATGATGTGTAGTTGCATCACTCCCGTGATATCAGCAATGTAGCGGATGCGATCCGCTGCTGCCTCCAACTCGTGCATCAAAGATCAATGGGCATGCCAAATGCGGCAGATCAAAGTACATGCAGTTATCAGTATTATGTTTGTAACCTGGATTATGCTTGTAATCTGGATAGCGCGCTTCCACTTGTTCTATGCAATGCCAAATGTTCGGCATTGGCACGCGCGCTCCTTCGCAAAACTGCAGCTGGTGGGCGCGCATGTTGAAGGAGAAGAAACAGAAGACAAAGATAGAGTGCGTGAAATTCTCAGGTGCCCAGCGTCTCGCAAAGCTAAGCGTTTGTCCATACCTTGCCACCGCGAGAGCATGCGTCTTCTTAGCCAAGCTGTTTAAGCCAGCCGCAAATTGTGCGTGCGCATGAGGAAAAGCAAGCCGCGCCTTAGCTATGGCAACCAGCGAGGTCACCGCTGTGGCTGCACCTAGCGTTGCCGCGCCTAGCAACCGTGATGTCATTAGCGAGAAGAAGAAGAAGGATATGATTATGATGATGACGAAGACGTCCATGACCAGCCGAGTCCCCATCAGTTTCGCTATATAGGCTTGCGACACTTAGAGCCAGCTGCATTGCATTTTATAAATGTCAAAATTGTTTTTTTAAAGTGCTGTAAACTCCTGAATCGAATCATAACGATGAAGAAAAATGACGAACTTGGAAGCACTATTCCACTTTTTGCCATTATGCTTTCCAGAGTACTAAGCCGAAATCGTCAAATGTGTTTTCTTACGGAGTTGAGGAAAGACTTCTCTGGTAGACAAGCTTCCAAGTGCTACTTTTTCTGAAATCTCAGCCAATCCTGAAAAATGAAATTTTAATAGCCAGATAAGCAAAATTCTACAGCAGGTAAACACTGCGTGGTAGGTATAAAGAAATGAACAGAACTTCATGTTTGCTCACACATGTTGCTCAACCGAGACCACAGATGGTACGGCAATACATAAGGCAGGAGGTCGCGCGTAATGGTTTTTTTATTCCCACAACATGACTTTGCACTACGCTGCGGCCCTAACGTCCTGGGCACGAGTGAGAAATCAGCTTTTTCTTTCCTTCTTTCTTTCTTTCTTTCTTTCTTCAAAGGCGCGAATTTTTAAGGCCTCCACTTGCCTGCTTGTTTTAATTGCATTGTACAAAAAAAGATGATCCTCTTAGCGCTGCTCACCGAGATACATGCTGTCGTCCAGAAGTAAAGCAAACCACTAAGACGAAGGCAGCTCATTCGTAACGTTGGAAGAAGGGGCAAATCATGGTCAACAAGCTGAGGCACCCTGCGACTATTTTGACGAGCGGCGCAAGGATCAGGCGAGATCAACCATGGCATAGAACGGGCTAATTAAATCAGGAAACCTTTCCGATTTTGTTGACATTGCAATTCCTGCACTTTTCAATTAAAAAGTAAGATATTGTGAGCAAAATACACATGGTAGCACAGTTGATCTGTAGAAGCTTTGTGTTTTTCACGTTCCTTTCGTCAAAATAGTGTTGACAATGCTAGCACGCAACTTGATAGTTGGCATGAGTAAGTTTTAAAAGCTGTAAGCCGCCACAAATATGCCCCATCAACAAAGCACGCAGCAGGCTCCTTCATTTCTTGTCATCCCGAAATAAACTTGGTGTGAATATTTATCTGTATGCTACTTTTAATATTTATGCTGTACATAAAAGAAAAGTCGATTCATCTCACAACATCGTTTTGCTTGTGAGAATCGTTGTTTTCTTTGTTTGAGGAGTACACTGCACAATGTCGTCCGCGTTTCTGACAGTGTCGAAGCTTTGATCGCGCTGCTGATTGCATTCTTCAGTTTTCTTTTGGATGCACTGTTCCCTGCAATAGAAAAAAGAAAACAAGACAAATAAATTGTCTCACTCTGAGCTATGTAATGCGCAAATAACACTTTTACAGTACGAAATGTTATGGGGTCGTTTGCGATAGCAATTTTTAGGGATGTCCACCGCTGCCAACTATAGAATTTGTCTCCGTCATAGCTTTCACGAATAATGAAAAAAAAAAAGCCGAGTTCGCCCTACAATCGAACCTGAACATTCATTGTGAAAATCGATATCCCACCACAGAGCTATGCGAGCACTTAGAAAGGCTTCACACAGAAACACTACAAAGGCATCTTGTCAAAGGAGGAGTACAATATGCATAAATACAAACATAGCATGACGGGCACCAGGCATCGCGCCACATGATTTCCGTTACAAAATTGTGGTCTGCCTAGCCATCACAATTCGCATAGGCAAACTTCAGGTGTCACTTCAGGGGAATTGTGCAAGGCGGTGAGCATTGAAGCTGTTCAACCCCTACGGCTACGACAGTTTATCATAAGCAGCAGCAGCAGCCGCAGCAGCACGAACAGAACCCTCCTATCTCGAAGCTAAGTCGCTTGGATATGCAATACAGTTGTGTAGTTTGCGTGATATTTGAATTAAGCTACCGACTCATTACAGGCGGTGTCACGATTGAGCAGCAGCTTGAACAAGCTTTGTTTGTCGCCCGGATAGCTTGACCTTTTCACAGGCTCAATAGCAGTGGGCAGTACGCCATGTTACACTTGTTGCCATGATCCCGCGTGGGTCTCACATGGACTTGCTGTTTATGAAACACAAATTACCAACAGTGTTATAGCGAATATTCATTGCAATGTTCTTTCACGATAACCAAGCACAGCTGGCTGTGCTTAGGTTAATGTTCACGCATAAAACGCTACTTTCTCTTGTCAGTACTTGCGAATACTGCCCTAAAATACTTTACGGCGAGCCCTTAGAAGGCCGCTCCTCCAGCTTGTGCTATTACTCTGCCCTGCACCGTGCGGAGTCCTGAGGTTTCTCGTGGTCAACTCTCATGCCTAGAACGGCGGAGCGTCGTGCTCAGACCTTCACGCGCGACGTCTGCAGTTTGCAAAGGGTCACATCAGAGCATGCGCAGCGTCACAGACGCGCTTGCATTCCAGTTTCCATCTTTGTTTATTTCCGCGGTCGCGACAACTGCTTTGGCCGGCAGAAGCGCTGTCAACTGTTTAGTGCCGAAAAAAAAAAAAAAGCTGCCATCACCCGGATCGGCGCATCTTATACTGCGTACTTATTCTCGGTTCGCGGTATCATACCATACCGACAATTCGCCACATAATGTATATTGCGCATCGTTCTGTGAATTTTTCATAGCGCATTGCGTTTATTGCCGAGTGCTGTCATTGATTTTCATAAACCTACTATTAATTGTAACTTCCCAACGATGCGTTGACTGCGACTAAATATAGTTTGGATTGCCCATACATTATACGACGATCAGTCGGTCCTTCATCGGTTGAAGCCCTTTCTGGCCGACGACGGGAGCATCAGCAAGCTTACCTTCCTTATAAAATGCTTGGAGGACTCTATTCACAGTTGCAAGTGCAAAATTCTATAGCAGCAAAGAGCCAGCTTCCGAGCAGTCTGACGCCAAAATACCAGAGGAAATTTTATACAGTTTACAAGTGGGCGTAAATCTGACAATGTGACCGCGAACGGAGAATTAGAATGCAGAACAGTTTGTATCGGGCGATGAAAACGGTTCGCTTCATTTTTTTTTTTGTTTATCTTCCTTTTGTTTTTGCGCTAAACCGGTGACAGCGCTTCCAACGTCCAAAGTGGTTGTTGGATCCGCGGTGATAGTCAAGGATCGAAAATGCGAGGCAGGCGCGTCAGTGGCTCTGCGCATGCTCAAATGTGGTCCGTTTCAAACTGTAGATGTCGCTCGTGTAGTTCCGAGTGCGACGCTCCGTCGTTCTAGACATAACCGTTGAGTACTGTACAACCAAAATCTTCCGCAAGCACATAAGTTCTATATATCTATGCATGCGTAACATTCTCGCTATTTCTCATCAGCATTATTTATTCTAGCTTCTGCGTAGACATAGGAAATGTTCAGTGGGTAAAGCATTTGCAGAATGGTTGACTAAGTCAACATTGTCCTCAAGTGCGAGACTTGAGTGAAAATTCTTATGCAAATTAATAGTGTATGCACTTCACCAGGAATGCTAGCTCATTGTACTTACAGCCGCTTCGGAGCTCGTTGTGGCCGCTTCGGAGCTCGACCTGCAACAATAGGCGTATCAAAATAGAAAATTTAACTCTCTGTGTTAGAGTTTGCAAACGCTATAGCTTTACGATTAGGCCAGCGGAAAACTTGAATGGAAACAATGCGATTTCAGCACTAAACTGCAGTAAAAAATAAGTGTTGCAACGAACACATTGTATGGACTAGCATTCATTAGCATAATTTCTCTTAAGCTACATTTCATTTTCTGAAAATTCGACCTAGGATGTTACCAGTTCTATCAGGCCCGTAGGTAGGAATTTTTTTCGGGACAGGCCCACTTGCTGAAGGCCTTGACTATTTGAGAAAAACATCTATTTTTATTTGCTTGCGGTAAAAATCTCAGAATGTACAAGAAGTTACTTCTTAAACGGACCGACAACTGAAATTGCGGTTGAATGGAACGTGGCGTAGCGTGGCGGTGTAGCCTTGGTACTGCTTTCTGGTGTCTATGAATTGCTGCACGTAGGCTGCTGCTGTTCATACGACCATAACTCGGTCATAAAATTGCAGCCAATAGCATCTTAGTCGTATTGTTCGCTTTCTATGCAGCAAAAGGAGTCGACACTGACAATCGTCGCTGCCCTTACGGCAACCGAAATGTGCTTTTAACCGCTGCTCATGCGGGCAGCGTCACCTAGGCGTTGCGAGCGCGCTCTGTCGGGGCAGAACCCGGTGCAAACACACACGACAGCTGCCAGCCGCTGTTTGAAACATGTATTGCATTAAGACTCCATAAGCAAGAAATCCTGATAAAAACTATTTGCGGCGATTTCCCCGTTGTCCTTGCATGATTGGGCAATGTGACCGGTAAGCTTTCCGTAAAAATAGAAAAACGAGGTAACTTAGGCACTTTAAAAATTGGTTGTCGGTCCCTTTAATGCCACGTTATTAATATGCATAAATTTCACGTTATTGGCTCTACACTATGTCATCACCACTACCCCCCCCCCACCCCACCAAAATTGCGGGAGGGGCCTTACCCCTAGGGCACTCCTCCCTCGTCTGCGGGCCTGGATTCTACGGCTTTATTGAGCGGGGAACCTGCGAGGTTTCCTTGGGTGTAAATATGGGGATGGAGAACGCATGCGCATCAACGCAAGCTTTCATTTAGCCTTGTACAACCAGGCAGGTTATTAAATTCCAATGTATTGTCACATTTCAATAACATGTATTGTCACATGTGTTGGAATGTGACAATCTCCATAATATGACAACCGACGTCTCATTAATACAGTTAACCACACATCAACGTGGAAAACTCCGTGGTGAACCGCCGAGCACACTCAGCAGCGTACCTATCCGGCTGGGCACCCGGCCTGTCGGTCGGAGGCACACGCTGCAAGCTGTGCAGCTCGAACTCATCGCTTTGAAGCGCATCCTGCTGAATTGCTGGAACTTGCTGCGCTTGCTGACGCAGCACGGAGTCACGCTGCACCAGCAGGGCACGAAGGCCATGCACTCCCTGGTCCAGGCGACGCCGCAGCTGCTCGGAAATCTCCAGCTGCCTGCAGAGTGGAAAAGAGATTGAAGTGTTGCTACGCGATGATTTCTATATAGTGGTCTCTGGCAAATCACCGTCTTGGCTGTCTGCGCAAGCATATATACGTCTGTGATGCGGCTGTGGCCAGGAACTTCTTTGAATTAGTCGAGACCCTAGGAGCAGGTGTACTTTACTTTCGTTAGCACAGGTGTAGCGATAGTTTGCGTTATCAGTGGGAAGTTGGATGCTTGCCACGTTTGTTTACTTTGCTGATCATTTAAAAAAAATTTTCTTGCTCATGGCGGTAGTCTCACAAGGACATTAACGAAAGGGAAGGGGTCAAGGGCTCGTTCTTTATTTGTTAGAAACAACTTAATGAGCAAACAGACAATGAAACCTAGGAAAGCATAGGGGAAGTTACTTGTGGTATTGTAATTGTGGAGACCACTTTGCAATAAACTTGCTTTGTAATAAACTGCGAAGTTTACACTTCCAATGACTGAATGGTAAGAACCAACGAACAAGGCCAACCAACAGTTTGAGATGTGTGTTGGCGTTGCTTTGTAAATCCACGATATTTGATCGATATTTGGAAGATATTTATGAAGTTTTTGAGCAAGCAAGTCTCCCCTTTACGCAACAGATCAATTCTTTGGGTTAATTTAGACGAAATGTTGCCGCTATCATATGTATCTTCGTATTCATTCATAATTGTGAGTGCTAGCTTAGCGCGACGTACTCCACAAAAGACGAATTTGTGCCGAATAATGGCCCCTCTTTTATGACTAATTTCAACGTGAATATCCGCATGCAATTCGGTCATGGTGCGCATGTATCAGGCTGTGTAGGGCGCTTGTTTCGCGGCCACCGGACGCTACATACGAAACATTTCGTTTGATTTCGGTTTACTCGTAGTGCAGGATCGTTTTTCTCTAACACTGTTATCTTACGGAGCTCTGAAATTTAACCCTTCGGACATTCATATAAATTTCCACTGTTTAACTCGATTCCATTATAAACAGCAATATAAAGAAAGATAGGGAAGAGAGGGATTATTGATACATACGTGTCGGAGGTCTGCAAAGGCTCGCCATGTAAAGCAATGCTCATAACATGGCCGCGTTTCTCAGCATGCCTTCTCTAGGCATTGTCACAAAGTTTCGCTGATTTATCTGAAAACATCGCTAGCTGCTTCCGTAGTGCTAACGGGGGCTTTCCACCGCCTAAAAAAAAAAACTTGCGTGTACCATGTGGGCGGTGCAGTATAAAAACGGAAACGAAGATGGAAATGAATCGAAAATAACGAAATGTACATTTTGCAAAGAGACGGCCTAAAGGCCTGAAGTACGTGAGTGGTTCAAACTATATCGTCCGGCTAACTTAAATTTCTAGCTTTATAAGATATTGCACGGAATTTTCTACTATGGACAATTGTAGTGCGACATATTTTCTATTTCTCTGCCCCACCACGGTGGTCTAGTAGTTATGGTACACGGCTGTTGATCCGAAGGTCGCGGGATCGAATCCCGGCCGCGGCGGCTGCATTTCGATGGAGGCGAAATATAGAGGCCCGTGTGGGGTGCGATGTCAGTGCACGTTAAAGAACCCCAGGGGGTCGAAATTTCCGGAGCCTTCCACTACGGCGGCTGTCATAATCAGAGCTGGTTAAGAGACGCTAAACCCCCCAAATCAATAAATTTTGTTTTCTTTTTTGGCGTGTGTGACTTCCAGTCCTGATGAACTTCCGAATGCCGCCACTTGATCAGTGCTGCTTGGAGTGTTTCAGGCTCGCATAAACGGCGCTATTTTATAAACACGACACTGTTTTATGAACAGTGTTGTGTTTCAAGCTAGCATAAACAGCAGGTTAAATGCGAAGTTTACTGCGTCTAACTGGCTCGTGAACTGGCTCAGTGTTCAAAGCTTTATTATACCGAACCGGGACATAACCGCAGCTAAATGTAACGCGTTGAACCGGAACCCTAACCCGAACCCGTATTTTCTTATGTTCGACGCCCTGATTGCCTCAGATTCTGCAGCGCGGGAACATTTTCTCGCGCCAAAGCGAAATTGCACGGATAAGAGCAGCGGAAGATACGTACAAATACGGCCGCTTGGTAGGTGTTGCAGAGACTGCTGCGGCCAACTTAAATGTACGATGTGCCGTTTTATCAGCAATATTCGCCGCTGTAGCGTAATTTGCTCACTCTGTAATCGAATTGGCCGCAGGAGTTACTGGAACACGTCGGCACCGGAGGTTGCACTGCATGTGACTTTCAGCGCTTCTTTTGCAACGAGTTTTGGTTTGCGTGTAGCGTTGTGTTTAACGAGAAAGAAACTCAAAAAAAAAAGAGAAACGGCGGACGTCACATTTCCGCAAAAAACATGACTTCAGACCTCCAAGGCTTCAGATGATGACATTTTGTTTGCTTAAAAACTGATGTGGCATCGTCGCTTTGTGGCTACCAACACGCAATAGGTAATAACTGCCAAAGCTGCTGATGAAAAAGTTCCTCACACGCATTTAGCAAGTTAACTGTTCTATTTACATGCTTCTCGCAGTTACTGACATCCGCTAAAGATAACACATATAATTTGAGAAAATTACTTTCTGTTTTTGTTTCGAAGAAACTACCTGCAGGAATGTTTGAAAGTGTTTGATACACTCCGCGTGTTTCAGCAAACACAATAAAGTTTATGCGCGCACCGCACGCTCCAGAACCAAGCCTGCAAAAATTACATTGCTACGCGTCGCGTACGCAGCCCCTATTTCAAGCCGAACGCTACTTTGATTTCTATACGCGAAAAGACGGACGGGATGAAAATGTAACTATGGAGGCATAAGATGGGCAAGAATGAGGACTGCAGGCAGAGCCTTGAGTCCCTATATTTTTTGCAATTCCTTTAGTTTCCTTCGATAATTTATCAATATTAACATATATCTTACCTTTCTGAGATGCGCAGCAGGCCTTGAACGAACAACTTCTCCCTGCGAACGTTCTCTCTATCCCTGACTTCTTGTCTCAAAGCCCTCAGTTGCGTCTTCAGGCGGTACTTTTTGCAAAGCATGATGGTGTACTTGAATTTGTACCTTCGTGCGACGGCTTTAGTGCGGCGAATTTTGTCGCGTAGCGCGACGGTCTCCTCTTGGTATCTCTGCTGAGCCGCAGCAGCTGCTACCAACTGCGACCTAACTTCGCCTAGTTGTTCTTCAGGCCGTTCCAATGGGCCGTTGTTGTTCCTAATGCAACCCTGGGGCAGCAATGCTGCTCCGTCCAAATACAGCTTCACAATGTTGTCCGAACGGAGCTCCTTGAAACAGGTCGGACAGGTCATCGATGCTGCCAGCCAGCGCCGCAGGCAAACATCATGGAACACGTGACCACATTCAGTGGCGCTCACGTTGTTGCTGTCGTCATTGCTACTGCTTCCGGTCTGAATGGTGTCCCTCCAGATGCCGCAGCTCGGTTCCATAGCTGAGCACCACGACAGGATTGGCGACAATTAGGTCGGCAGACCCTCTGGGCTAGGCAGGACACTCGAGTGCTGTCAGCAGTGGTCGAATGGTCGGTTCAACGCCGAGCCTAGTGGGCCAGTTCTTCCTTTTCTTCTATGCAACCTGGCATATTGGAACAAAGCGCGGTGTCACGTGCCCCTCTGCCTACGTCGTCGTTTTCGCTGGCTTGAGAAACGCGCCCTGCTGCATTCCTTTTCTACTGGAGGACGCATTAAATTAAGAATTGCACACAACAGCAGTGACGTCGACGACTAGGTGACACATTGATTGATTTCTGTGGTTTTGCGTCCCAAAGTCAGCTATGCATAGATATGAAAGACGCCGTGCGAGGGCTACGACGATTTCGGCCACCTGGGGTTCTTTAACCTGCACTGACATCGCCCAGCACACGGTCCTTAACAGTAAGCAGCCACCGCGGTCGGGGTTCGATCCCGCAGGCCTCAGATCAGCAGCCGAGTGCCGTGGCCATAGAGCACAGTGGCGTGGGAACTAGTCGACACAGGCATCCGTGACCACGTACGTGACTAGTCTTCGTGACTTGTGCTTACAAACGAACTGCTCAGTCTGTAATCGTCATGATTTAGTCTAGGGCCTATAGAGCATCATCATATTCGTATGCGCTGGAAATTTCGGTACAGCCGAATTGTATTTCCACTCGTTGGCGAGACCAGCGATTTAACCGTTCGCTTTTTTGGTTACAGTAACGATTAGACGCTGTAAGCGAGATAAAGGCGAAAAGCCGCGTTCGTACAGCTTGGAGTGCGCGCGCCTATAGAGCAGTGGTAAAGAATCGGCCATCTTTGGTCGTGGGCCGGTGCGCTGTGAGTACATTAAAGGGCCCCTTTAAACACTTCAAGTTAACAAGCCCGTCGAGTTGAGAATGTCACGACAAACGTTGTCGAATGCGCCAGCGCTACGCGCCGCGCCCGGCCCAAAAATTCACACGGCAATTCCGTGAGCGTCTCCGGGGCTTTTCCGGCATACTGAGGTTACCCGTGACTGCAGCGTCGTGGTTCTGGTGACATCAACAGAGGAAGAGCTCCGCTGATTCGTCGAAGGAGAACTTCGACTTCGGGTTAGGCACGCGATCCCTGCCTGTCTGCACATTTCCTCCACGCTGCTCTTCCTCGTCGTGCATGTTTGCTGCTCACGTGTGCGTGCTTGTCACGTGACATTCAGAGGAGGACACGGAGAGAAGGTGGCTCCTGCAAGCCGCCGGCGCATGCCACGGGAGAGAGGGGAACAAGCAAGCGCCGTGTTTTAGTAATCAAAAGCGTGTAACTTCGATATTTCGGTGCTGTTTCGAAATATTTTTACGGCTACGTGTTCGTTGCGGAAACCAGCACAACAGCAACATATCAGCTAAATTGTGACCTCTGAGTGGTTTAGGGGCCCTTGAGGGGAAATTTTTCTAGGTGCTGTTTTTACATGTATATATTTTTGAATCACTTCCTTTATAGATATGACGTGGCGGGGTAGTGGAGGACCATGGCAAAGAGCACTTTTGTGTTAAAACAACACAAAAATGAAAGAAACGTGGGACGCCGCCTGAATTCGCCGCATTATCTAGTGTTAAAATACTGAATTTTCACATCTATTTTGGTCTGGTTATTTGCGTATTGAGAGCCTATAGCGGTGGCCTAAAGCTTGTCGCGGTGGCCTATATCGGTAGAGCATGCGCTTCACGTGCAACAGTCGGATTAAAAAAAGATCTGCGTCTTGATGGAATCGCAGAAGGAAGCTTGGGCGCGGCCTCATTTCGACGACCATGGCCGCGGTGACACACTGCCTCACGCCAGCAGAATAGGTGACCAGTAAAAGAGCGAGGGATTGCGGATTGCGCTGTCTGCTCACAGCTTCTGGTTAGAAGCAATCAGACGACGAGAACTCTCGGGCGTATATGTCTGCTCTTTTAATGCAGCTTTCTACAGCATGCCGTCGCCCGGTTGCTGGCACCTTGGATATCCACGGTAGGCTTTCGAACTGCAGTGTTATAGGCAAACTCTTGTATAGTTTTCGGCGGAATGAGGGAAGGAAAATGAGGTAGGCGGTGGCTGTAAATAGTGTAGCGAAACGTCGGGGCCGTTAATGTTAGACGCATCGGAAGGTCAGGAAGACGAAGAGGCGTGGGAGCCACTCCGCGCAGGCAAGCGATGAGGAGTCGACACAACGAAAGGGGAGAGCACTCATTGGGGGGTTTATTTAGCTAAGACAACTTGAAGTTAGAAAACACACAGGGCAACAATTATACAACATAGGAAATGGTATCATACCCCGTCGGCCTGCCGGACTGGTCCCCGGTGGTGTCGAGCGTCATGGGCCCGAGTCCGCTCTCCCAAAAAAGGCCAGTGTCGCCGCTTAAATAGCACTCTTCAACATCCACGGCGACGCGGACCGCTCGGAGCACCACTGTTACCCACCAATAGGAAAACGGCTTATGCGGACCACTCAGGCAGGTCGAAGGTAACGATACTCCACACGAGCTTTTATGATCGCAGTGCATCCGGCCTCGCCACAAAACTTATACAAACAACGCTTTCCAGAAAATGGCCGCGACGCACACACATGGTCTTCATTTTCGGTGCCCCGTCGCCCGGAAGACTCCCTGCAGTGCGCTGGCTCGTTTGGGGCACGAAGGGACTAATCAGATACACCTGCCTTTCGCCGGCTCGAAGTTTTCCTCGAGCGCCCCTCTACAAAAGCAGTCGAAAAAGAAAAAAGAACAAGAAAACATTCTACGCGACGCGGTCTTCGCGACACCTGCCCCCTACGAAAAAGAGTGACCCACTCGTTTTATTTGCAAGACAGAAAAAGAAGTACGAAAAAACAATTTTACATACAACAATTATGTGAGGTGCTCGTTTCAGAAAAGTTATACATCTATATAAAAGGTGAAAAACTTAAAACACCAAATGGAAAATCGCGAGACTGAAAAATCACTAAAGTTCACTCGCTGGCACTGTAATACAAGTCAGTTTCAGTGTCGTAAGCGGCAACATTTCGTTGTCCGTTGTTGCCGTTTGACAATGTCTTCCAATCGCTGTAGAGTTCAGTTTCTGAGTCAGAGCTCTCGCGCTGCTGCACTGCATCACTGGCCCCTGACTCGCGCGCACCATGACGCAAACGAAGTTCTTGGTCCACTCGCGAACCGCATTCGCGCACATCACCATTGACGTCGCACTCGTGCACAACACTGGGATGTAATTCGTGGTCATCACTCCCTGCACTGCGCTCGCGCACTTCACTTTGATGGAATTCGCGGTCGTCACTGCACTCCCGCACATCACAACGTGGATCTCGCACCTCGTGATCGGCACCGGACTCATCGTCTGCGTCTTCGGCATCGGAACATGATCGAACGTGGCAGGGCTTTAATCGCGCAACATTCACAACGTCACGTTTTTTTCCAGTTTGGTCTACCACCTCCCAGTCATATTCGGCTACCCGGCGCAGTAGACGGAATGGTCCGTGGTATCTGTGAAGAAGCTTCGTTGTCTTTCCTTTTGCTCGCGAGGGAGTCCATACGTACACCAAGTCCCCCCGACGATAAACAGCACTGCGTCGTTTAGCATCGTAGCTGTGCTTGTTCTTTTCTTGCTGGCGCCTTTCCCGTTCATTCACTAATTTTCGAGCCTGCCGCAGCCGGCGAGCCACTTTCATCGCATCCAGGGTGTAGTCGAATCCACGTTGTGCGCAGTGTTGTACACGTTCCTCCAAAACAGGAACGAAAGCTCGTTTCTCGTTCCTTCCCAATTTTGTAACGAGTTCCCGTTACAAGTTCCTCTACTCAGAAAGGAACGCGTTCCAGTTACATTTCGAAAATTGGAACGTCTCGTTACATTTACGTTACATTTGAGTTTTAAGATTCAAGATAGTGTCGGAAAATTGAGAGGCGAAATTAAGTGAACACATTTAAAAGTGACGTTGAGATGCGCAAATTTGAAACTCAACAGCAGTATATTATCTGGAAAAAAGGAATGTCAAAAGAAACGCTTGTGGACATCAGTTCTGGGAGCAGCGAACGTACTCCCGACATGTTAACTGCGACTTTGACCCTAGTCTATTACAAGTGCAACACATAATGGGTCTTCCGATCAGCAGTCAGAATAGTGCGCTTCAGATGTGCAAATAGAAGAGTAGAGTTTTGGGCCAGTTGGTGTTGCATATGGAAGGGTGAAGCGCAAAGGAGAGTGAGACGAACAAGACGGGCGCTAACTAGCAACTGTCATGGTTTATTGGAAATTGTGCGCATGCCCGTGTTGCCTTGCTGCGACGATGTATTTCCAATAAACCATCCCAGTTGCCAGTTCCCGTGTCGTTCGTCTCACTCTCTTGTCCTGTGCTTTGCTCTTCACTCTCCTAGTGTGCAAATAGAAAGTCACTCACATTCACCAATGCATGCGAGTATCAAGTATGTTTAACACAGAAGCTATAAATAAACATTTCCATTTGCATTCACATATATAGTTTGTGCTTGACCCACACCTACAAATAATACTGGAACAAGATTTCCAGATATGTCGTCCGCATTTCCGAACCTCAACTGTTTGGCTCAGAATTAGGATTTCTTTTGGTGCTTTAATAGTCTGACTGAAGGTTTTGAATATGTTACTTTTGCTTAGTTCTCACGATTTTAAAGCATTTGTGATACTGTTCTTTTGTAGTTATTTATGGTGGTGCGCAATGTGTGTCGGTGTGAAGAATTCGAACTACATGGCAGTCAGTCTGAGGCACACAGGATTTGCATTGCTGCTTGTAGACCGCTGTATTCGGATATTGAAAAGCGCAGGGTAACGTCGCCGCTTTTTACCGGCCGGTTTCATAAACAAGGGAACGCTGGTCGGATGCGTTAGGAGGAGGACGCGCTAGACCTCATGCTGAGGTATTCAAGCCACTGTACTCATACGGGAAGGAATGCCGCTAAGTGGTTGCCGCCGAAATAGCGCCCACTCGGGATAAGTAGTTTCAAGGTCGCTGTCCGCGGGCCCGGGAAACGAAAATGACCGCGACCGCTTAGTAATAGATGGGCCCTCGTTTGCCTATTCCTTTCGGTGCGCGTTGAAACGGCGCTACTCATGGCCCTACGGCTAGTCATCTTCTGACAACTTGTGTAACGAATTCTGGAAGGGCATGTGCAGCGCACCGTCCGGAGGGCATACAAATGTTTAAGTACGTGTTCGAGCCTGGCTGT
Source organism: Hyalomma asiaticum (assembly GCA_013339685.2). NCBI lineage: Eukaryota > Metazoa > Arthropoda > Arachnida > Ixodida > Ixodidae > Hyalomma > Hyalomma asiaticum. The sequence continues at coordinate 116,916,949 of CM023481.1, read as the reverse complement.
CGGTGCCAGTGGACATCGAGAGTGACGCCTGTCCTAATGCGTGGGAATGGGGAACGTACTGCACGGTAAACCTATTCGCTTGCGTGTTGTGAATTATGTTCTTTGAACTGACACCGCAGTGAAAGTCTTGGCGCCATCGGTTCACACTGTGTGGGCCCTGTGTGTTACTGGTTTGCTCGTAAGTCTGTTTATCAAAGGGCTCAAGAAGTAATCTTTCTTGTAGTAATGAAGGAGCGGAGATTCAGGCTTGGAACTGGGCAGACGCTTTGGCGTTTCAACAAAACGTTCCCTTCACCGGCCAAAGGCACTTCCTTCGCGCTGCCGCCGTGCACTGGAGTCATCGAGGGGCTCCGACAACGGACCGTTCAACACCTACGGGGCAATTTACTATGACTATCTGATAAGTTTGCCGACAAAACGTGGGACTATTTTCTTGTTTCTTATGGCGTATAAGGAATACGATTTAATAGTATGTCCAATTTGTACAGCATCCCCACATTCATGCGATGGCAAAATGACATTGATGTGTAGGGAATAAATAAATAAATAAATAAATAAATAAAATGCGCCACATGCATTATTTCATCGGACGCCTACTAAAAAATGAAGGCCGGAAACAAAAGTGATGTATCTGACACCTGAAAGGTTCGCAGCAGCACAACCCAAGTAGCAAGAACGTGCACGCTTGCTACTGAGCGTGGGTCTAATTCTTATGAGATCAAGGCATGGTAAAAACAATATCTAACGTGAACTACAATGCAAGAAATGGACCGATTCACACTTAGAATACAAAACTCTCTTTTTGTTGTGTGAATAAGAGAGAACATCAAATAAACCGTACCTGCACTTTCTTCTTCATAGCAACAGAATCCAGATGAGACGTCCCTACTACGCCCAAAGGGGGAGGCGGCAAGCCCTACACAACACTTGACAAGTACCACAGCTACGCTACGCCTCCACTCGAAATGCTTCGCAGTTACGACCACCCCCTTTGGCTACACATCTCAACAACCATTTCAACAACACATCTCAACAACACACATCTCAACAACAACCATACAAATGGTAAAACAGTCTACAAACTAAAGGCGCAATGTCTCAATCACACATTCTGCCGCAATTAAACAGCGCTTATCTGCAAGGACTCCATCGGCGCATCGGTCTCGTCGCTGCGCATGTGGACTGATGCTCGGGTATAGGAACTCGGATGTCGCCCTCGAAGTCGCCGTAGCTCACGGATCATCTCCGATCATTGCTGCTGACATCAGGCCCTCGTGGCGACGACTACATAATCTCTCCTAGGTCGGGGAGCCGAACGGCTAGTCTCGCACGAGGTATCGGAAACGAGGCTTGCTGCTTCATCCGACAAACTCCAGGTGCAAGATATGACACCGTGGAGGCGCGTTCACGTCGGAAATGTCCGGTGAAAAGACACGTCTGCCGCCACTTGCTCTTTTGTGGTCCCTCAGGTGTGCGTTCCCGAGGAGCAGCATTGCACGGCGATTGCAATATGCCGGAGACTCTCTGTTGGCTTTGTTCACACCAAGGCGCGCGCGGGGCGCCCTTAAGCGTCGGTATTCTGTCGTCTGAAAGTCGCCGCCTAATGAACACGCTCATTTGGGGCCACCGTGCAAACGTCGGCTCTACAAAGCGTGGTTTTCGCAAACTCGCGGATAGCCAAAGCCCCAGCGATTCTCTGACCGCCGATGCAGCCCAAAAACAGGAATACAGATGCTTAAAATGCCCGTTCCCTGCGTCCCTGTCTTTCGCCCCGCCGACGCCACAGGTGAAGAGATGCTGTTCCGCGATTTTCGAACGTCAAAGGAAAGATGTCTACAGTGTGTCCATCCTTCAGAACGACCCGTGCTTGCTGTTCAGACTCGTTCAGAGAAAGCGAAAGACTGCTGTCCCTCCCCACGTCATCTCTCTCACCGCGCGCGCTCACCTGCCCCCCTACGGGCGACTGCGACTAACTAGCCTCCGTAGTATCACACCTGCCACTGCTCGCTTCCTTTGCCGAACAGTCTCCTGAGTACAAAATGCCAGTGGCGCCGAGGTCCACACATGGGAGCCGTAACCGCATTCTCAGAACCAATGCGCTGAGCTGCGGTAGCAAAGAGCGCGTTGACAGTGTCTTAGCTCCAAGGGAGCCGTGGCGGCGGGATCTGAAGGGACGAAACGAAGTTCTCGGTTGGCTGCGGTTCTGTCTGCGCTGCCGTACATGGCCGGATGAAAGCCGGAAATTTTCCTCCAGCTACATGGAGCGGCCGCATTGACTTCACTGGCGAAAGGGAAGCTTCGCCCTCGTCGAAGCATCGAAGAAAGAAAGTAAAGGAACAGCGTTTTGAGCATGGTTTTCTTTTGAGTGATCGAGACTGCTAACGGCAAAGCGGGGACTCGAGGCTCGACATCGGTGGTTGTGGCCCGGCCTATCCATCCTGCATGTGGACCTGTGGAACGCTTATAAAAGGAACGTCGTTCCCATTGCCGTTACTTCATAAATGTAACGCGTTACCGTTACAGTTCCACCAACTCTTAAAGGAACGATAGCGTTCCTTCGTTCCTCGAAAAAGGAACTAGTTCCAGGAACGGCGTTCCTTGGAAAGACGTTCCGTACAACACTGGTTGTGCGCCCGACCCGACATCTACCGGTAGCGTCGGCTCGTGCCCGTGAAGAAGAAAGAAGGGAGTGAATCTGGTCGTCTCGTGGGTGGAAGAATTGTACACAAAAAGAACGTACGGCAGAAATTCATCCCAGTCGCGGTGGTGCCAGGAAACGTACATGCTGAGCATGTCAGCCAACGTGCGGTTAAAACGCTCGCACAGCCCGTTGGCCTGTGGGTGGTATGCTGTTGTGGTGGCATGTTCGCTACCCACGAGCTGGAATATTTCCTCGGTCAAATTGGCAACAAAATGCTGTCCTCGATCGCTTATAACTCTCTCCGGAGTACCATGACGCAGGACGATTTGCTTGACGAAAGCCCTTGCCGCCTCTGCGGCAGTGGCTGCCGGACACGCGACAGCTTCGACCCATTTCGTATGGTAGTCGGTAATCACGACGATGTAGCGGTTCCCTGCTTTGGATTTGGTGAACGGTCCAAGAAAGTCCATGCCCACTTGCTGAAACGGTCGACCTACAGGTGGGATTGGTTGGAGGAAACCGGCCGGCTTCCCCGGCGGCTGCTTTCGCGTCTGGCAGTCAGGGCAGGAGAGGACGTACTTGCTGACGTATGAGAACATCTTCGGCCAGAAATATCGGCAACGCACCCTCTCCCATGTACGCTTGACACCCAAGTGGCCTGCCGTGCAGTCGTCTTGGCAGTGCCTTAATATCTCAGACCTCAAGCACCTGGGAACAACGAGGGCCGCGCGATCCTCCTCAAAGCCTTTCGCCCTCCGATACAGTACACCGTCGATCAACCGAAAACTCCGTGCCGTTCTTTTGGTCTTCCTGACAACGGGAGCACTCGGGTGCTCGAGGTGCTGTACAATGTCTCTAATCCATGGTTCTGCCCTCTGCTTTTTTCCAACATCCACCTGATCCAAACCCAGCAACGGTAAGGGGTTTTCTTCGCTTACTGGCGCGGGATCGTGAGGAAGGCGGGAAAGCGTGTCGGCATTTCCATTCTTGAGCCCAGGGCGGTGTCGCAACGTTATGTCGAACTCCTGAAGTAAGAGCGACCATTGCATAAGGCGACCGTTCGGATTCCTCACTCTCATAAGCCAAGCTAGACTAGCTTGGTCAGTCACGACCGTGAAATTAGCGCCAAAGAGGTATCGCCGAAACTGTCCGCAGGCGTACACGACTGCGAGGCATTCTTTTTCAGTTGTGCTGTAGTTCATCTCAGCCTTGTTGAGGTGGCTACTCGCATAGGCAATGACTCTTTCTTGACCTTCAGTTTTCTGAACCAACACGGCGCCAATGCCGTAATCGCAGGCATCGGTGTGCACCTCTATCGGCCTTCCCGGCTCAAACTGACCTAGACCATGGGGCTGTGATCAGCTTTTCTTTGAGGGACTGCATCGCCGCTTCGCAGGCCGCATCCCACACGAAAGGAACATCCTTTTAGTTAAGTTGGTTAGAGGTCGAGAAATGTGAGAGAAGTCTTTGATGAATCGCCGATAGTAGTTACAGATTCCGAGAAAACTCTGTACACCTTTTTTGTTTCGTGGCTGGGAGAATCTTTCGATCGCTGCTACTTTGTCTGGGTCTGGCCGGATGCTTTCACCTGTGAGAATGTGTCCTAGATATTTTATCTCCTGGCGGGCGAAGCTGCATTTCTCGGGCTTCAGTCGCAAATTTGCCGCGTCTAAAGCCGAAAACACACTTTCCAAATCTTGCAAATGGGTTGCCATGGTCTTGGAGAAAATTACGATGTCGTCCAAGTAGGCTAAACAAACCCTCCAGAGGAGACCACTGAGGACTTTGTTAATCATTCTCTGGGATGTGGCGGGGGCGTTGCACAGGCCAAAAGCGACAACGTTGAATTCGTACAGGCCGGGTCCACAGGCAAACGCGGTCTTTAGCTTATCTTCCTCCTTGATGCCCACTTGCCAGTAGCCTGATGTTAGATCGAGTGTGGTGAAATATTTTGACCCCTGAAGCACGTCGAGAA